>JARJEC010105895.1:0-20995 GCA_030264575.1 Tachinus sp. AB-2021
TATCTTAATACTTTTCAATATGAAATAAAACTATTTACTATGTTTTTAATCACGAATTTATTCTCTCGAATACATTACTAGTTTCGGCTCCACTAGAGTTTTCTACGGATGTTACAAGTTACGAATTTATCGTGATAAAAAACATAATAAATTCTTTTAATTTATAAGAATGGATTATTAGATAGTAACGGTCACTTTTTATTTTATTTATACTTTTCAATATTTTTCACTTTTTAATCATGTTTCAATTATGTTTTCAATATTTTTCAACATTTTAAATGTTTGCCAACATTTCCAAATATTTTTTAAGACATGGAGAAATTATTTTGATTAGTTCAATATGACATTTTATGATATTCTATCAACATCTATTTTTTTCATTTTTTTTTCTACATTTTACAAACAATTACCAATTTTTTTAAATATTTAGGACATTTCACAACTAGGGATTACAAACCAGCATCGTTTTAATCCAGTTGTGTTTTTTCTGGACCAACAAGATTTTGGCTGTCCCATGTTGGATTTATTTTTGGGTGGACAAATAAAATAATTAGTCAAAAAACTCCTACCGCTATTGAAAATGAAAGAATAACATTGAAGTATTCAGGTCCCTATTTATGTTTTATAATATTTGGTCCTCATTTAATGTAATTCATGTAATCATATTTGAAAACCACATATACTACTTCTAAAAAATTTTTCTTTGTAAATATTTTTTCCTGAATCTGTAAGAAATTACGTTTCTGCAAAATAGGACGGTCTAATGGGGTTTCATTGTAAATTGTTTTCGTAATACTGTAAGACCGTTACGGTTTTTTAAAAAAGGGCCTACAAAGGATGTACCATTGCCAGTGCCAGTGCCACTAGTATTAATGAATCCAGACCCATCAGCATGGATTTTAATAGAAGATGAAACACATGACAATATTCCATTTTAGTCATCACTATCTGAATTTTTTTGATCAATTGGTTTATTTTTATTTATAAAACACTATAGAATTTTTTTTGGGCAGTTGAGACATATTAATGGTATCATGCCCATTTGAAAGGCATTGTAGCAGTGCTCAGCGGCTGGACATCGAATCAGACCGCGAAAGCTGGCAGCTACTTCTCATTATATTCTTTTCCCTTAGTTCTACTACATATTTCTTTGAATCTGCATAGTTTTATCACAGTGCCCATTACATTTTTTACATATTTTTACTTCTAACCTCTTTTTCATACTTTTTAGGTATTCTGTAGGTAAAGCAACACATAGATGTTGACCTTCAAACGACACCATCTTTTGATTTCTTTGCAAAGTGACTGCTTAAGATTATATTTCGGTTTTTTAGTATGTTTAGACAAATTTTAGGATTGTGTTAGAAGTTATCAAACTCGACTTTTGAGGTTTTACGGTCAGTTTAACCGGTTGTAGGCTGGTTACTTAGACTTTGCGCCATTATTTGGAGAGCTATTTACTTGTGGATTTTCTGCTATAGGTCTGGTATCTGCAGCAGGAAATCGCAAATTTAGCTGCATTTGAATTCTTATTCACAACATTTTACACACATTTATGAATATTTTTCAAAATTTTATTAATATTTATTCGACTTTTTGTAATTTCAATTTTTTGGTATAACATGACTTGTTGCAGTATTTTGTAAATATTTCTCAATGGTTAGATATTTGATTTACATTTGTGGATATTTATGTTATTTTTTTAAATTTTTAATAATATTTTTGACAATATACAACATTTATGTTTATTTTTCAATATTTTGAGAATATTTTTATTGTTTTTTACATTTCAGGCGACCTTTTTCACATTATGTTTACATTTAATTCTTTTCACAATTTTCCATATAACGTTTCGATAAATTTTTGCAATATTTTCTAAACATTTTTCAAAATTTCAGCATTTGGAACAATTTTTTTTGCATATTTTTAATTATAATGCAAAATTTCTCAAAACCTTTTTAATAATTCTTTATGTTTTGAATATTTTTCAGTTATTCTATTTTCGTTGGATATTTTTTAATTTTGCAAACTTCTTTGTTTTAACAAACATTTTTCAGATATGTAACATTTTGCAAACATTTATAAATATTTATATATATATATATATATATATATATATATATATATATGGTACGATTTTTCAACCTTTACTTGCAATTTCTCAACATTTTGCAAACATTTTTAGAATTAAATTAGAATTAAAGATTTAATTGTTATATCATTTTTGTATTTTTTTTTAAATTGAAAATATACAAATCATAAAAAATTCCCACCAAACTAACAACAATACTTTAAAAAAATTAATTTTCTGTTGCACCACCGCAGTGGTACTCTACTCCCTAACTTGTTGTGGCATCTTCTTGGGGTATCTTATTCCATGCCACCTAAAATTCCTGAAGGTCTCTTAGGATTTGGGGATAGGGTAAACGATTTGTCAATCATGTCAATTTTCGATAAGAAGAAAATTTACGTGAACTACATTAAAACAGTTCAAAGTAAGCCTACAACGTGTGGCCGGACACAGACATTCTGTTAAAAAAACAAAGCATAAGATGTTTGTTATGTATTGATTATGGACATTTCACAACTTTTTTCAAAATTTTGAGAACACTTTTGGACTTTTACCCTACATTTGTTTACATTTTGATTTTCTTGATCTTTTAATATTCTTGATAACTCAACCATTTTGACATTTAATAAACATCACAAAATCATTTTGTTTAAATATATGTTGAACGTTTTTTAAATAAAATAATAAGTTCTATATTGTTTAATTTAAACAACGTTCAACATATATTTAAACAAAATGATTTTGTGATGTTTTTTTAAATGTCTAAATGATTTGAGTTATCAAGATCTGTTCCTAATATAAGAAAATTTAAATATTCATTACTTTCATTCAATTTATTTTCTTGTAATTTATTTTAATTTTTCTTGAAAATATATGTAATGTTTAAAAAAATTGTAGAGAATTGATGTTATTTTAAAATTGTAAGAAATATATAAAATGTTGTTCACGTTTGTGCTTTCAACTGATTCTTCATCTGATGGCAAGCAATATGTTTGTGGATGGTGGAAATTTAGCCGACCAATAAAATACAAACCGGTTGCTTCGAAATCTATAATAAATTTAATAAAAATGCATATTTTAATATATTTATAAATTTTTTTATTATTCCCCTAAATTAATGTCAAATGAGACAATTCGAATAAGTTAAACTTATACTGTAAAGACGTAAACGCAAATCCACAATAATATTTTAATTAATACCTAATTAATTATTATATTATTGTTTTATTTCTATGACTTCATCAAAATCTACTAAATTTTGCACAGTTTCGTTTTCTTCAAAATTCAAATATTTTACTGCAATACTATGTTCACTATTTGGTTTGTCTAAAGGACATGCACCGTAGCATGAATCGTAACAAAAAGTTGGTTTTGCATTTGAACTTGTTGTTGTTTTACTATCACTTGCTTCATTTTCTTCTGCATTGTGTTCGCAATAACATCGCGGATCAACCTCTTGTTCAATTGAAGAAGCTTTGGAGTACTTCAAATATTTATACAGATAATCATAATCATAATCATAATCGGATATGGTATAAATGTCAGTACGGTAACTTGACTTATCATCAGCATCAGTTACTAAAGTATTGCAGGGATTTTTAATTTCATATAACAAACTAATACCAGATTCAAAATTGATTCCCAGTTTGGCGCGTCCCAACGGCCACTTTGAATCTTTGTGAGCTAGATACATGAATTTTTTATTGCTATTTTTCACTGTTCCAAATAATTCTCCATGATCTTTAATTACCTCATAAACACTTCTGCAAAACGGATCATCATCAATAGAATGGTTGAATTTTAAATTTGTGATGGGAAATGCTAATATGATTCTATCTAGCATTTCGATTTGTACGTGGCCATAATCCAATGTAGGTATCAATTCTATCAAATATTCTGCTTGAGTTAAAAATTGTAATAAACCTCGAAGTCGGTTCAATCTGTGTCGTATAATTCCATTCGATTGGTATGACCCATAATATATCTTTAAATTTTTCTCCATGATTAAATTTTGAAAATGAGTTAGTTAATAAAATGTCCCATTGACGGATTGACCCTTAAGCTGTAAAAATAAAAGGTAGCTTATGTGTCAAATATAATGTCATATTACAATAAAGTAAATCTGATTTAAGTTTTATATTTAATTATTATAAAATTTAACCAATGATGGAAATTTTGGTTTTAATTTTCAACAATCAAATTTTATATTGATCTAAATCTTTACCAAAGCAAATAATGCTTTAATTATTTTATTTCATTTTGCTACCTACTATTGCTAGAACAAGTCGCTGGCGAGCGTGGCGAGTATGATATTTCTAAAAACCCTAGATTTATTTGTTGAGATGTTAAATTAACCGAATTGATTTTAAAACATTTTTTTGCAATATTTATACAGTATTATTAAAAAATTATATTAAATTTTTAAAATGGGTCCACTCTTTAAATAAAAATTAAATTTAATACTTATATATTCAACAGTGTTTTTTAATATTTTTAAACTTTTGAGTTTCATTAAACTTCTATAAAATATCTTCAATTACAACGTGAATATTAATTACAGTAATTAAGCCTTTTAAGTTTTGTCTTTGAAATTACAAAAGCACATTTATTATAATATTAAAGCATATTCATAAATTTATAATTGTTTTTCTTAAATATTATATCACTTACTTGCTTGTTCCCCAATTTTAAGGGTTTAGTAATAAAATTTCAATGAGGTTTGATCGAAAAGATGGCGTAAGTATAATAAAGCCCGACATTTTCTAGCATTGTGAATTGTATTAATATTCCACACTTTGAACCTGTTATATACATATATCATGCCGGCAATTTTACTTTATCGCCTACTCGCGTTGAATAACATTTCCCTTATTTCTTCTTCTTATTTTTCCAGATCCACACATTTTTGATTCACGGACGTCCCGGAGCAAACGAAACGAGTCCTGAGTTATTGCAATTCACGAAGGCTCGCTATGTTCGGCTCAGATTGCAGGGCTTGCGAGGCCGAGTGGAGCCCTTGCCAGCGTGGCTATCTCAAGATATTGCGAAGGATAAGAGGCTCTATTATTCTATAAGAGACATAAGCATCGGAGGACAATGCGTTTGTAACGGTCACGCATCGAGCTGCAGGCACAATGTTGCTTCAGGGGTGAGTAACTATATTATAGACTATTGACATGATGGATGGCATTGCGGACTTTGGACATGTAATTGTTATTAGTATAATTATTATATAATGATGACCATACTAGTGTTAATAATGTAATAATGTGGTGCGTGGAAATAATAGTATTTGACTGATAAACTTTACTAATTAGATAATATTGCAGCCCATTATATTTATCAGTGAATTATGCACATTGCATACTAAAGGATATTATTAATAATTAATATTACATAAATAGCAAAAGCAATGTTTTTTTAATTATCAAATTTATTGATTGAATTTTGTTTTTTTGCTATAATATTTTTATTATTCTTCTAATGAATATATTACGTTATATTGCTTATATCGATGGTTTAATTGCTAAACCTTAATATAATATATAATAATAAGTCATTTTTGTTTTATTATCAACAGTTATAAAATTTTAACCTACAAAATGTAATAACTACTTAATAATTATTTTAAGCAAAACTACCAATCTGTTTTTTTACAACGAAAACTGTAATCACCCATTTATTGCGTTATCAAACAATTAAATAACGAGTAGTTGAACAAAATGATTCTAGTAACTATTGGTCCATTTTTGAACAACAAAAACTTAACCGACAAATAGTTTAGAGCATAATATAACTGCCAATAAAGTTTACAATATGTTTTTTTGTTTCCTGTAATTTTTTTTTCGATATGACATAAAGTTTTGTAGTTTATCCATTGATATATTAATTGGTGTTACAGATAAATTACTAAATTTTATATTTGGTTTAAAAATTGAACTATTTCTACTGCCATACTATTGTGTATACCATAATTATATGTATTAATGTATGCCATTATTATATATAAAAATATATTTACCATTTGTTAAAAGAATCTTGTCAGTTTGGTTATTCAACTCCTGGAAAAATGTCAACCGCAATTTATATTTATCTTCTGTCTCTTGGTCGTTCAGCGATTATTAGATATTATCACTTTATTTAATACCGCTCGAAGAAGCTCTTCTATTGCTTAACTGATTTATAATTGCCTCATAGCCTTTTACTACAAGATGCGTCTTCTTCCAGCCAGTCGTCTGCTATCTATTTTTTGTCTGTATAGTAAAATATTTCTTGTGATGTCTAACAATACAGGCTGATTCAGATAATAGCGCCATTTTTAAATACGCAGTACACAGAGAGCATACAAGTGAGGGAACCGGTTCAGGCTACTCTCACTTCAGACATATGGAACAAGGGTCTCATTAAAAGTTTTTTGGGAGATTTCAGGAAAGAAGAAATCATTTCACATTTATATGACGTGATCTAGCTTTGTTCTTCTGATGTGCAAGCTTCTATTTTTTATGAGTTTTCTGAAGTTATGTGTCGATGAAGATGAGCCTTGAACAATAGAAGAGTTGAAGAATGCGATTTGTCGGTAACTATTGCGAGATGCTGTGGGAAACTTTGAAAATAGACCTTCAATTTGCATTTGAATCACCTTATGTGACCAAAACTTTTTAGTTTTTGACTTTTCATTAAATTTGCCACTTTTATTTGTTTGGTTATTGATTAAATATTGAGTAAGTAAGTATTTAAGCTTTCATGTCATATAAAAGAACTGGGGAGACATTGCATGCCCAAGAATACACCATTGTTTTTTGCATCTTATTTGCCAGACGGGTCCCAATTGTTGGTAATTCGGCTTCGGCGGAAGACTCTTTAGAATTTGGTAAAATCGTGTTTATTCTAGAGAATTTTTAATGATGTAGTTTTGCGTTGCCTTCTCTATCGCAATATTACAGCCAATAGCAGATTAGTCTCCTACTTTTACCTGTGAATATCAAGTAAGAGCTCGGTTTGAAGTCATCATTTTGCATTCTTTTCCAATAATGATGGTTTCTGGTGCACTCCATAATTTTGGCTAAATCTTGCATGGGGTCCGTGGAGCCATAAATGAAAGCTGGCAACCTTGTGTGGAGCAGTTATTTTTGCTCACCTCTATACAATGAACTGAATACACTGATATACAACTAAGGGATTAGACAATATATATCTTCAGAACAGGAATTTATCCACAAGCTCATCACTCGCCCACTGTCTTACCCAATTACTACAAATTTATGATTGGCATATCCAGTATTTGCGGCTGTATGGAAACATTAGCTTGAGGAATGTTGACTTCCATATGATCCAAAGTTTCTCAACACTCGGTCAACAGTCTACAAGACAATTTGATCGAGTGTTGTGACTTAGTCACAAAGAAACAATCTAGACAAACCATATTCCGCGGCGATCAAATAATAAATTCTTCTTGCAAGATGATCCGATCAGCAAATCTAGCGTAGAAGTGTACAGCGTAGCTTTGTCTTATTGTAACCACATCTTTATCGATGTTTTCTAGTTTGGTTTAAATACTCAAAATTTGATAACCTGAAAAAGACGGGTATATACCAATACCTCACACATTTTCTTGTTATGTTGTGGGTTTCTTGTTAGTTAGTTATTTAAGATTTAGGGGAAAACAACCTATGAAGATTATTATTGCCTTTGTGGGTTTCTTGTCTTGTAGGTGTAGAGCATACATAAAATAACAATGACAGCAAACCAAATTCGTTGGCAAACAAAGTAAATTTAAATTTTTCCAATATTTTTTAATAATTCCTAAATGTTTGGGAAGCGTCAAGTACTGTATTATAAAATTACAAACTATTATACATATTTTGACACCTGGAAGTAAAAAAAATATATCAGAATTCCTGATTTTTTTAAAGACTTTTAAAAGATCCTTTATTTTCTAGCATTAGTTAATACGGGAAGCAAAAATATATCAGATAATTACGCACTAAAAACTTTTAAAATGTCCTATATCAGACTTTAAGTTTGAGTTATTGTTAATGCCTGAGCAATATTCATTTTCGATGTATTTTTTATTGTAATTTTGTTTCCGGGAAACATCTAAATTAAAAATATTAACTTTAAATCGTGCTATATAATGTATTGTTATATATCCTTATAATATAAGGATTGGGCACTTGTTTGCGGTTGCTCTAAAGTTGGTGTGGGGTGTGGATCTTTATCTGCTGACTTAATTAAGTGTTTTGGCGCTCGTTAACCTTAATGTTAAAATAGTTTAATAATTTCATAATTCATTTTAAGATCAAACACCATTTTTTCATAAAACCTTGTCTCATATATGAATAGGATGTTTTGTGGTAACATGCCATAACAACGCACCTGACCTTTGTCTTATTATTATACATATTTTCTTGATTTCAAAATAATTTTTTTCTAACGCCCGTTAGGAAAAATTTATATTTATATTTTATTGTTTCATGCCGGAATTATAAAAGAAGCAGTTTGTGTCATTAGCGAATTGCGCATGAAGGCTTCGACTGCAATATTGTTTTGGAATCTCGGCCTTTTTTAATGCTTCAAACAAATGATATTTGCAAGACAATAAGTCTCAACTGTATGAAGGGTGTTCCAGTAAGTTATAGTGCAAATCCTCAAGTTTTCGACGGTTTAAAGTGACTGTGTTGAGCAAGATCACGTTTTCTATGTTAATACCATAGCTTATTCCCACCTGAGAAGCAATCTCATAAATTTCGGAAATCAACCTCAATAAGACGGCCAACATTGTTGATATTTTCTTCACGATGGTTCTCGGGCGACGGTGCGCTTCATTTTCAACTCTTTTTCGTCTTCCCAAAAAGTTTTTATACCGCATATATACTGTCTTCTTAAGCGTGGTATCTCCGAACTGTTTTTTCAAAATTTCCGAATTTTTTTTGCCCCCCTCGTAAGAAACTTCTTAATGATCCGTTGCGCAACAGACGACGGTATCTCTTGCTCTAACATTTTGGTACAAACTAAACTACCGCTGCCTTAAGTTCTCCCGTGGTGCATCCCCCTTTCAAATTCCACTACTTATAACATCCTTTTGCCACACCACTCCAAGTTTACCTAACAGTGCGCAAAAAAATAATTCCGGTTCATATCTGATTCACCCTCGTAATTACAAAAATTGGTAGATCCGGAAATTAAATTTGTGTGTAAATGTAGATACGAGAATCCTGCCACAAGAAATGTGCACAGGAAAGATCATTGCCCAAGTGAAAACTAAAATTCGGTCGATAAAATGTCTAATATTGTTTATCTTTTAACGCGCATCTTAAACAATGAGAAAAAGTGAAAAGTCAAATATTTTAGGAATATGTACACGGTTGTATTTGCTGAGAATCCAATGGACTGCTCATTGAAACAATATTTTAATACAAGAATAATTAGATATTATTGTATGTTTTCATCCATACAATAACGAATATTAAGTTATTTTGGTTATATAACACGAATGCTGGTGGTCCAAGACGAGGCAAAAAGGAAAGATAAAAGAAAACGTTAAAGGGCATTGCGCACTATACCGCAACAGTCCACACCGCTTCACTCTGACATCCTCGGCAATTTATTATTTGTATTGATTCTTATATAGGTAACGTACACTAATACACTCGGCAACGCAACGTAACAAAACGCGTTGTCTGCTTAAGTATCAATGCAAATAATAAATTGCCGAGGACGTCAGAGTGAAACGGTATGGACCGTTGCCGTACAGTGCGCGATACCCTTAACAAAAAGATGGGAAGACCAAATAAGTCTAAGAACTAGTTTTACAATATAACAGGTTATGATTTCCGCTGAGAATCACACAGAATGACGGAAAATAATTAAACTATAACATATGTCATGACGGTTACATGATATAATTACTTGGGACAAAATTTTAAGTGAACAGAGAAGAAGCGTTTCAAAGTGTAAGCCTGGTTTAAACAATATTAATAAATTCATCAGTGTTGTGCGAGTTTTTATTACTCCGCACTTTCGTTCGCCGAATAATATCACAAACATTAATTATTTTTTCAATGTTTTGTGACATTTTATACACATTGGTGAATATATATTGATATCGGGCAACAGTCTTAAACATATTACGGCATTGCGCGATATTACTTGACATTTTGCAAAGGTTTTGTTACATTTCTATTTTTTAGGTCGTCAAGAAAATTAATTTATAGATGTTCGACAATTTTGCAAATATTTTAAAGCAGACAAACAATGGTTGCTGTTCCAATATATCCATTATTTACATTTTTAACAGTACTGCACATGTTGCAGATTTTTAAAAAATGTGTTTAAAATTTCTTGAGATTATGTAATCATTTTTTGAATTTGCAACCATTTCAGAAAATACCTTGTTACCTATTTGATAGTTTGCGGTATTTATGGTTTATAACGTTTTGTCAGATTATCTGGAATATTTCGAAATTTTCTTTTAACATTTTTTTTATTTCTCGACATTGTTTACTTCAAAAACTTTTTTAAATTTTGCCAAAATATTTTTAGCATTTTGCGAACATATTTTTATTATTTAGTAACACTTCTTGACAGCAATATATTATATTTTGCAAACATTTGACGGAAACTTTTTCTACATTTTACAAATAAGTTTATATTTATATGTAATTTTTGACATAACTGGCCAATCTGTAATGATTTTATACTATTTATATATATTTTTATTTTACAATTTTTCTTTTTTACTATAATTTTTTTAAACATATTACGCGACAATTCTTGACATTTTTATTACGTAGCATTTTTAAATTTTGTAAATTTTATGAACATTTCCATGTTTTGAAAAACATTTTTTACAATACAATACAGAATTTGAAAGAAATCATTTGAAAATTAAAATAACTTTTATTAGGTTAAACTAAATATTTTATCGATTTTGTAACAGACAATAAATTTAATGAATGCACATATAAACGTATTTACATATTTTGTGATGGTATATATTTATACATTTGTTTAAACAGAGAACCGCAATTTATTTATGATAATCTTTTCTTTGTGTACTTAACCAGCAAGTTCTTCAAACAAAAAGTCGGATTCAGAGATTATTAAATTAACATCATTAACTCAAACTAAGTCGAAATAATATTACACAAGTAAAGCTGAAATAGCTCACTACTTTTGCGGTTTGTAAATGGTTTTGGTATAATAAAGGCAATATTCTGACAGAATAATGTACATAATGAAGTCAAATACCGCATTGTTATTATTTATTTCGTATATGAATGATTCCTTTTAGAGCAGTGCATAATGAAAATATCAAATCAGCAAACGAGTCCGCAACAAAATGAAAACAAAAGCATCCAATTATAAAATTGCTGGAATATATTCCGAAATTACCTTTTTTGCCTGAGGAAACTATACATGTCCATTTCTGGTTTCGTCTTCTTTTTTTTCCTCTCGGCATTTTTTTTGCACCCTGTCGGTCTTCTTTTTGCGCTATTAATTAGCGTCCCGACAATAAAATCACATTTTATCGCCGCTAATGTAACGTGTAGAGTAGAAAGCCAGCAGCTGTATACAAAATAATGCATATAAATAATAGCGGGGTCTAAATTACTTTATTAAATAATTAATTCAGGTTATTTTAAACGGTCCACAACGGAATTTCTACACGGTGAATTATATCGGGGATAAATTTCACGTTTAATTAGAGGTTTCTCTTATATACACAACGTACTTAAATGATGCTTAATTATTTCCTATAAAATGATTTTGTTGTTTATATTGAAATAGAATTTAATTGACATGATTTATTGCTAATATATGCAATTATTGGGTTTGTTTTAGAAATGATGTAAAATTAAACGGAACGTGTTTCTGGTTTGAATTTCTCCATTTGTTTGTTATGCACGCACAGTTTAGCATTTCTTTAAGCAAATCGCGTACAATCAAAATAACTGCACGGCAAATGCACAGTCAAAAGTCGGGACTTTGCAGACACTCCATATAAAGCCTTCAGCGCCAGTGCCTTTCTTAGAAATTTACGACACTGCCACATATCTTTATTTGGTATTATTTGATAGCCATCTTGTGGGAAAACTATCAATAACACTGTTGTCACCATAATTGTTAAACACGCAACATAAATTATTTATTAAAGCATCTGTGTAGTTGCAGACGGGGGTACAAATTAATTCCACTAACTGGTATGATGACATCTTAGATTATAATATTTTTTGTTTTACAGCATCCCGAATGCGAATGTGCTCATCACACATGCGGCCCCAATTGTGAGAAATGTTGTTCGCTATTCAATCAGCGACAATGGGGATCTGCGTCTTCAAGAGACTCTCGGATATGTCTGCCTTGCAATTGTCACGGGCACGCAAAGAGTTGTCATTATGATGAAGACGTCGACCGATCTGGTCTTAGTTTAGACATCAACAGATATTACCAAGGTGGTGGTGTTTGTGATAACTGTACGAAGCATACCATGGGAATTAATTGTGAAAAGTGCTTAAATGGTTATTATAGGCCAATTGGCACTAAACCAGATGCCGATGTACCATGTGTCAAGTGCGACTGTGATGCCGCCGGTTCTACAGGTCATTGCGATTTCGATGGGCCGTATCTCAGATGTGAATGTAATCTAGGATATACAGGATTACGATGTGATGAATGTGCTGATGGTTATAGGGGATATCCATTTTGTGAAGCCTGTCCGTGCGATTTAAGGGGTGTTTTATCGAAGGACTGCGAGGGCGAATGCGTGTGCAAGGTAAATATTAATAAAGTTATTATAACTGGCTATTAAGATTATTGTCACTCCCACTAAAATATTGATTACATTCAATTTTTATATAAATGGTTTGCGTTCTTATGCTATCTGGGCACAATAAACCAACCACTAATTATGTATTTAATGCTTAAAATTTAGCAAAGTTTTTCACACAATAACAAGGACAGAATTAAAAAAGTGGTTTTAAATTAATATGCTCAATTATCACAGCTTTCGTATACTGTCTTTTGATACTTAAGGAAGCTTACTAAAAATGCTTTAAATATGAAAAAATACACCTAAGTTAAGATTTGGGCTATCTATTTCATATTATTTTGAAAATAAGAGAAGGATATGCTAGCAATTAATTTATTGTTTTTGTTAATCTTTTTTTTAAGGATATTTCTCCAAATAATGTTAATTATTTTTAGAAATAAATATTCTTAAAATTGAAATAAATTTTGAGCGCCAAACAACGTTAGGCCTACTCTATGCAAGAGTAAAAGCACAAACACGCTGTCATAAATGTTTTGCGTTAGATAGATATGACACGTCTAATTTTAATCATTCTTCGGTATTTTTAAGAGCATCTGTTAATTGTTTTACCACTTTATTTTTAATGTTTGAAGTTTCACCCTCATTTGTTGATTTTAAATTTTTTTGATAATCTTTTTTTACATTTTATGTTTTTTTTAATTTTTCGATATTTTTTTTACATTTTATGGTATTTTACAAACTTGATTTAATATATTTTTTTATTATTGTTGAATATATTACAGTTTGTTTAATTTGCTCGATATACAAGTTTGCGGTAATTTTAATAAATTTTCAATATTTTTTTCAATATGCTATTTTTTTAAACATTTTGCAAAATTTTGTAAAATTCAAAGATCGTTTTCAATGTTCTTCGGTTTTTAGGACTATTTTAGATTTTTTTTTTCATAAAATTTTTCAATATTTTGACATCATTCCTAACATATCTTTCAATAATTTATCTAAATTGCTTTCCATTTTTTATGTGTAAGTATGTATGCTATGGCTTTGCGACTCTGGTTTATTTTTTAAATTGAGCGTCACGCGTAAGTAATGTATATGTGACTTTGTCAGTGTGTGCATGCGGAGCTACTGTGCGCAGGCTGCGTGTGTATGTAGCACATGCCCATGCATAAGCTTGTACAAATCAGGATATTTACACATCATTCTTGAGTACAGCACTCAACTGAATCAGTTGATTTATTAGGGATATTATGTGTGTCGTATTTTGGAAAAGTGTCTGAGAGAGTATCGTTATGCTACAATTATTATATATATATATATTTATCGTTAAGCTACAATTATCGGTGTCAAACACAGTTTTTTGTAAATATATATATATATATATTTATTATATTTATGTATATAATAATTGTAGCCTAACGATACTCTCTCAGATACTTTACCAAAATACGACACCAATAATCCACTCTATAATATCCCTAATAAATCATTATATGAAATGACCCACATCCAAACATTTGAATACCTTTATTCAGTTTAATTAAAAAGTTCTCTAATAAAACTATCAATGCCGAAACATTAACTAATCTTACTATACCACGAAACAACAAAATTACCAAGCAATATAAGTATTCTTACATCCTGGAGTAAATCCTCACATTATCCAACGTGGCTGAACCACCGAACTAACTATATAAACATAAAAATTTACTTCATTCAGTGTTAGTGAAATTCTTATATTAACTAAATGTCAATTTCAATCACATAAACATTCTCATAAACAATAACGTTAGTCGATAACATTTACATAATCATTCTATCATATAATTATAAATATATAAATGTATGTGGAAAGAGTCGCATGGATAAGGTTATAAATGAGCCCTCCTTGTAAACAATAAAGGAAGCTAGACTAACTGTCAAAAACAACAAATAGAATTTACAAACAACCAATATTAGAATGGCCTATCTGGCCATAGAGTCAAAATGATTAATTAAGAAATTCTTAATCAATTTGAGTAAGTTAAAAGTTAAGATTTGTCAACTAGTTTAACATTTGTCAATATTTTTCTACATCGTGGATTTTTCAAAACCATTTTATACATTCTAACCATTTTTTTCGACAATACAGAAAATTGTTTTTAAATTTTCTTCTTCTTTTAAATTTTTTCGAAGTTTTCTTGAAATTTTGAAATATTTTTCTGACATTTTTTTTAAATCATTAAATTTCGTTGGAATTTGGTTTCTAATGAAAAAAAAAACAAGAATTTCTTTCCCCAACCTTTTATTTTTCGACAATACAGAAAATTGTTTTTAAATTTTCTTTAATTCTTCCGAAATTCTTGAAATTTTTAAAGATTTTCCTGACGTTTAGATTTTTTCAATTTTTTTTTTGAAAATCATTAAATTTTGTTGGATTTTGCTTTCCAATAAAAAAAACAGTAATTTATTTGCAATAAATATAAAAAATAAAAGGGCGTAATTATTATCAATATTCTTAAATTCTTTTTCGTTATTTTTTAATCTTTTTTGACAACTTTGGAATTTTTTTAATTCTTACGAAGTTTTCTTGAAATTTTGAAATATTTTTCTGACGTTCAGATGTTTCAATTTTTTTTTAAATCATTAAATTTCGTTGGAATTTGCTTTCAAATAAAAAAAAACAGGAATTTCTTTCCCCAATAAATATAAAAAAAGGACATAATTATTATCAATATTCTTAAATTATTTTTCGTTATTTTTCAATGTTTTTTAACAACTTTGGAATTTTTTTAATTCTTCTGAAGTTTTCTTAAAATTTTGAAATATTTTTCTTACATTTTTTTTTAAATCATTAAATTTCGTTGGAATTTGCTTTCTAATGAAAAAAAACAAGAATTTCTTTCCCCAACCTTTTATTTTTTGACAATACAGAAAATTGTTTTTAATTTTTTTTTAATTCTTCCGAAGTTCTTGAAATTTTTAAAGATTTTCCTGACATTTAGATTTTTTCAATTTTTTTTTGAAAATCATTAAATTTTGTTGGATTTTGCTTTCCAATAAAAAACAGTAATTTCTTTGCAATAAATATAAAAAATAAAAGGGCGTAATTATTATCAATATTCTTAAATTCTTTTTCTTTATTTTTAAATCTTTTTTGACAACTTTGGAATTTTTTTAATTCTTTTTAATTCTGTTTCAATTTTTTTTTAAATCATTAAATTTTGTTGGAATTTGCTTTAATATAAAAGAAAAACAGGAATTTCTTTCCCCAATAAATATAAAAAATAAAAGAACGTAATTATCATCAATATTCTTAAATTCTTCTTCGTTATTTTTTAATGTTTTTTCCCAACTTTGGAATGTTTCCGAAGTTTTCGTGAAATTTTGAAATATTTTTCTGACGTTTATGTTTATCAAAATTTTTTGAAAATGATTAAATTTCATGGGATTTGTCGTACAATGAAAAAAAAACAAGAATTTCTTTCCAATAAATAAAAGGACGTAATTATCATCAATATGCTTAAATTCTTTTTCGTTATTTTTCAATGTTTTTCCCAACTTTCTAATTTATTTAATACATTTCGAATAAAATAATAATTTGGAATTTATTTAATACAGTTCGATTAAAATAATTCAAAATCAAAATTTATCAATACTTTTTAATTTTTTTTCAAACTGATTTGCTCAATAATTATTTGTACATTGCTTCAAACCTTTGAAACTCATTTCGATATTTTCCCAAAATCTTCTTTATTCTTTGATGTTATGTCAATATTTTTCAATAATTTCAATACTTCTTGATACAGAAACAGTTTTTTTAATTTCAGATTATTTTTCTGAACAATATTCATAACTTTCACATTTTTCGTCATTTTGAAATTGTTTTCTAAATGTTTCGAAAGTTTGCAGCTCATTTGAAATTTTTTATACTTTTATACCTTATACTGTTATTTTAATATTCTTAGCCGATTTTTCTGACTATTTTTTACATGTTTCAGTATTTTTCAAATATTTTCAAATTCCAATTCATTTCGACATTTCTCCTAAATGTTCTTTATTATTTATGTTATGTCGATAGTTTTAAAAAATTTCAATACTTTTTGATATAAAAACAGTTTTTAACTTTATATTATTTTTCTGAACAACAACTTTCATAAGTTTCACATTTTTCGTCATTTTTAAATTGTTTTCTAAATGTTTCGAAACTTTGCAGCTCTTTTGAATTTTTTTATTTTATACTGTTATTTTAATCTTCTTAACCGATTTTTCTGACTATTTTTTACATTTTTCAGTATTATTCAAATTTCTACATTTGTTTTCTAAATTATTTTAATCATTTAATATTTTTTTAAAAAAATTTTCAACAATTATAAAAACCCAACAATATGCAACATGCAAACAATTTACATTTTTTGGATCATGAGCATGTATCATCATTACATAAATTATATAGATAATACTCTAAATGTCAATAAAACTCTTTTGTAAATGTCTATACTTTTGAGTCTTTAACTTCTATTAATTTAGGATTTGAAATAAACTACTATGTTTTTATCACAATTTATTTAGTCACACCGTAACTGCAGTTTCGACTGAACCTGGGTCTTCATCAGAGGTTACATGAGTAACGGTCGATTCTATCATTTTTCTCTTAATTTGTTTAGAATTGTTCACAATCAAATTGAGTTTAATCTAAACTAGTTCTTTTAAAATAAAATATTGTTTTAAATGCCACCGATTCTGTCAGAGCTATTGCTCTTATTGAAGAAGGACAGTTAGAATATTAAAAGCTGGGGTTTTGAGTATTTCAAGATATAGTGAGCTATAGAACGGTTTCGCAAAATAGATGACTGTATCAAAAGAGTTGGTTAAGGCAAAAAACGGTGCACAGCTTCTTAAAATGATCCCCATTTCCTGATAAATAGGAAAATTATTGCTGTCACTACGCGGAACGAGTTACAAGTAAGAAGTGTAACTATTAGTAAAAAAAGTGTTGATGATCTGCAAATGCCCACAATTGACCAAAGAATATTAGGTTAAGCGCCTTCGGTTTTCTCCTAAACACCAACACTCAGAATTAAAGAATGCAGCAAAATCCTGTTTTGTGATAACCCAAGATCTTGCTTCTGGTCCACAGATGAACATAATAGAATATGGATAACAAGACCTAGATAAAGATTTGCGAGACTCAATTTTGGTTATGGCTCGGTAATGGTGTGGAGTGGCATCAACGGAATCTCGCACTAATTTTGTTCTTGTTAATAAGGAAACAATGACTGCAGTAAGGTACATTAAAGAAGTTTTGTAACCACAAGTAGTGCCTTTTTCCCACTTATAGGTAATAATTTGATACTCATACATAATAATTTTCGTCCGCACTTAGCCAGAATCATCAACGTTTACTTGAACAAAGTTCATATCAATGCATTAAATTGACCTGCAAGAAATCCTAATCTAAATCCGAGCAAACATGTTTGGGACATCGTTGGAAAACAAATTTGAGCTCAAATTCGTGCCCCTACAAACATGGGTGAGTTAAGTGCAGCGCTATTGGAATAATGGGAAGAAATTGGCTAAAATGCCATTCGATGACTCATTGAGAGAACTACAAGAAGAATAGAAGCTGCAATTCGAGCACGTGTAGACAAGAAGCACTACTAATGTTTATTTAGTGTTGTAATGTATATAGATTAGTTGTAAAGCCTAACGAGCTAAAGGTAGTGGAACCTCAAACATGTGACCAGAACGAACCTGAAAACTGTGACCAATTTTATCCCGCTTTCTTTCCACTGGTGGTTCAAAAGTCACCTTATAAGCTGTTGGTCCCATCAAAACCCGTTATCACAAGCCATATTTTTTTTCCTCCTCAGGTGGTTCATCAAGCATCCCTGCACTACAATCCTGATGAACCTATTGTGCACCTCTGACATCTAGCACCTTAGCAGTTCTGTCTCTTCATATGCTTGCCAAAATAAATTGTGCGTTGCATTTACATAGTAGATGCTGCGGAGTCTCTTCGTCCGCCAAACATCCGCGGCATAGTGGATTTTCTTGTATTCCCAATCTATGCATGTGCTTGTTCAGACCACAGTATCCGGTAATCAGTCCAATGGGCTTTGGCAATTGGTTCGGCTCATTTGCGGTACTTCTTTTCGAGTATTTTGTGTTGGTTCTGTTAGGAATAATCTTGTGTGATTCATCCCCTGACAATTTTTCCACGAGTTATTGTGTTCCTTTGCAAGTTTGCGTTGAATTATTTCTTTTCCGGTTTGGTATAGAATTGCAAATGTGGGTTCTGGTCCAATAAATGTCCCAATTGCTCCGTTTTTGTCATCGTTTTACTTTAGAGGTAATGCAAAACATAAACAAACAAAAAATAATTTGCTATTAATTTTAAATTAAACTCATAATAAACAATTTAACATTATTTTGGTTTCTAGATAAATGAAACCATTGGTATAACTAAATTGATATTATTTTGTATTCTTTGTAAATGTACCACATTATTCAAAATAATAAATAGTTATCAAAGTTAAACTTATCTAATGCTACGTTTACACTCTATCAGAAAGTACTTCCCAATTTATTTACATAGTGTAAACACTCTCCGAGAGTACTCAAGCAAGTCGTAAAACTTGCGGACAGTAGTTGGTAAAATTTGCGGAACGTAGTTGCGGCAAAAAATTGCTTGTCCATCTAAATACGTTGGGAGAGTGCTCTAGCAAATCTAACATGTAGATGCTTGCGCAATTACTTGTTGCAAGTACTATCCGAAAACTACCTGCAACAAGTACTGAGTGCTTGCTTATATGTAAACGCTCTCGCATTTTGTCTCAAAAGTTCTATCGCAAGTTATCGCTTGTGAAAACCTTGCATAAGTATGCTAACCGCAGTTAAACTAATTTATATCGCTGGGATCAAATTTTATACCGGTGAATGTAGTCCGGCATGGTGTATTAACGTTCTTTATCGTTATATACGTTCATTCTTTAATTTGGGAATTGTGACATGTGTTGGTTGCCTTTTATTTTCATTATATGCAACACACATAGAATAAATTAATAGTTTTCAAAACATTTCACAAGCAGCACCAGCAGCGGTTTTTAAACAAAATCATTTTAATCTCGAGTAACATAAAAAAACTGAAAATGGTTAAGAAACTAACGTTTGGGTACAAGTAGAACAATAAAGATGCAGTGAATTGTTCCGGGCCTCAAAGTCCTAATATCGAATATTATGAAAGCATTGTATGATTCACCAATTAAAGTTGGAATTTCTTCGCCGCCCACCACATATAGCAGATTTAGTCCCATACAACTTCCATCTGTTTATAAATCTAAAAAATCCAACTCTAACTTAATTAACGCTGTAAATGACTACTTGGGGGCTCTCGACAAATCGGTTTATCAGTCTTAAAACATTGTTGGAACAAGTGTGTAGATTAGACGAAAATTGAGAGTATGCTAAAAAATAAACACAAACCTCAAAAAAATTTCATTCGTAGATAAAATTATAAGTGTCAGCAAGATAGTGGTTCAAATAAAGAATGCAATTACTTATTAAAAAAGATTTTTTTAAAGTTTATATTGGTCATAACATCAAAATCAAACAGAACAAGTGAAGAATAGGAAGAAAAAAGTTAGCTTTAGCTTTATCAGAAAAAAGGTGATAAAAAAAGCAAAGTTGAGAATTAAGATTCAAATATAAATAAGAGTAACAGATCAAGTGCGCTTAGCTCGAGGTGCACGGAGCGGGCAGCGCACACGATAGGTCGGTTTAACAGCAAAAACCAATAACCATAATATAGTAGCCGTTGCTGAGTAGACCAAAATAGCCAAATGTCCATCTAGAAAATAAACTAGTTTTTGCAATTCAATGTATCAGTTTTCCGCGCTATGCTTTTAATTGCCCTAACATAAGACATTTAAGACAAGATGAAAGTAGTTTCATATCCCACTTACAATGCCAAGTTTAACAAGGTCGTCTTTGGCAATGGTTTTGCTAGATAGTAGGTAGGGGCAGCAAATCTCGTTAATCCATTCATCCGCATCATATTGAGTTGGATATGTTGAGCTTGGGTCTTAACACAAAATATTATTAACAAAATTAAAGTACAACAAAGGGCAGAAATAGAAATAAGAATACTTGGAATCTCATTAAATGACCACAAG
>JARJEC010105926.1:0-13819 GCA_030264575.1 Tachinus sp. AB-2021
ATAATTACAACACCATTACTCCATTTTGAAATAAATGATTCAAAAATTTACTTCGGGTGGTAATCAAACCCACACCATTTGGATTTCATGTCCACTGTTCTACCAATTGAGCTACGGAGGTATCTCCATTTCATTATTTTTATGTTCTACAACCACGACAAAGTCAATTTTTGAAAATCCATTACATGATATGTTTACACATATACAGTTGCATGTATGCCTAGTCTATGCTAGCACAATACACACGGAAATTTTTTTATACAATAAATAACATATTATCTAAGTTTAAGTAACACTTTTTTATGATTAATGTGGATCAAACGTTAATAATCAAATATTTGAATTGCAATATTTGCAATCCCTGACTCGATGGTTGGTGGTTGGAGGTTACCAAATAATAAATATAGATATGTGATTTTTTTAAAATTCTAATCCCATCTGTGGTTATATTTTGTGCTATGCATTCTTTTTGTTGCCATAGTTGCCGTTGGTTAATCGAGCTGTGTATAATAATTTATTAAATTTAATTTATTGAAGCAGATATGTAGATTGAAGTAATGTTAAATTAAACTTGAATATTATAATTTATGGAATTTGCCTTTTTTAATAATATCATATATTTATACAATGACTGTTCAATAATTTAAAAACGTTAATGCCAACGCTAAAATTTATTCAGGATTTAAATCACAGAAAATTTATGTATTATGCATATAACATATGCATTTTATTGTATGAACATGACTTTAAATTATAATTAAAAATAAAATTCGCTATAACAGGGAAGCATATGTTGAGCATTATATTTTTAATGATAACGTTGCGTGCACATGACACTTTTTGTACAAACCTTGTTATTTTTTCTCTTGATACATACATACAAACATACATCCAAAAAATTATATGATTATTTACTCATTACGGATTTATTTTTCAAACCGATTTATCTTGTACTACCGATTTCAGTTGTTATTTTACAGCAAATTATCATTGATTCTGGGCAATTTATATGATATATTATACTTTTATGCTAAATGATAATATGCGTGTTAGTAATTTATACAACAATATTTGCAAAAGAGTGAATTACTGTGAATTATTATCTCTCGGGCATTGAAGTAAGAAAGAGGGAATAATAATAATAAACATAAATAATTTGAATAAAAATATACAGTTAATGATATTTAATCTATATTTAATCTATGCCGTTTCATAGTCATTATTTTCTATTATATGCGTCTATTGTTAAGGTTATTAGATTATAGAAACTGTATGAAAGTTTTGTGTGTTCTTGTGTAGAACTCTTAAAACATATTTTGTTTTAAAAAGATGAAAAATCGACGGGCATTCCTTAGTAGGAAGAAAGCAGATTCGTTAGGAAAGGTGCTCGTTGCATATTTAAGTTTGTGTAAGAAATAGCCATCAATAATGGTCTAAAAGTTTCTGGTAAATTTGGGAGAAACTCTGCAAATAATAAATAGCTTCCATCTAAGAACATTTAGTAGTTAAAAAGAAGCGTAGAGTAATCGGCGAACGTGGCCTGTACCTTCTGTTGCTAAGAAATTGCGCATAAAATTTTCAGGGGCGCCGGCTCTGAGCGGTTTTTGCTGCTCACTCCCCGATATATCAGCTCTAATGCCGTCCGTTCGCTTCCTTCTGACTTTTTATCTTTTTTTTTCAGTGAGGAGCAGCCGCTACGTAAAAAACTTTACCATTTGTCTGAAACTCGTCTATGCTTTCTATTCACATTGTCATTTTTATCAATCCTCTCCTCTCCTGTATCATTCGATGATTTCATTTGAAACATTAAGTTTTATAGGATCAAAAATAAATATAACATCATATCTGAATGGATTTTTTTTGCCATTAATAATAAATACTATAAAACCTATTTTATAGTTTACAGTATTTAGTTAATCAATTACAAACATATGCATAATATAGAAATCACGGTTGTGCATTGTTACAATTAATTGTTTTCTGTGATTTTAACGCAAATTGTTTATACTTTTCTGTAATATTTACAGCTATCCCATTGTTGCTACAAACCTATAATTATAAGTTTATATACATATTTATAAACTAATCCAGAATTATATTTTAATGCAAGAGCCACCAGTATTTCATTGTCGTGAAAACTTTTATATTGAAATGTAAGTCCAAAACTGTAACAATTTGAGGGGAACAGGCAGTGATTGAATGGGAATGACTTGTACTGGGGACGCCTGCATTCCCTGTATGCATTGGCTCGTTGACCATCGGACGCAGTGTAATAAGAGGCACGCTACCACGCTGAGTATCGATATAACAAAAAAATGACGTTGACATTTAATTTTCACTAATATTATATTATAATAAAATTACATTATTATTTTTAGCAATTTGTAATATGACTGATTCATAGAAATTTGTTTAAAAAAGTTGTAATGTAATGTAAATATAATAAAGGTTTTACTTTTACTGTGTAAAAAATGTGAGTTTTGATAAGATAATAAGTACAGCTGAAAATTTTTTCAGCTGTACTTATTATCTGGATTTAGGAAGACTGGTTAATACAATACGGGAAAGAGAGGCAAAATGGGCTCCTTAAAAAACCAAGTAAAAAGAATATGTGTATACTTGATTTTGTTTCACTCGTATTACATAATAGTTTGGTAAACAGAAAAAAATATTGGAGGGGGGTGTTTTTAACAACAAAGGTTGAAGTATTTTTAATTAGCGACATTTTAAAATAAAAATCATAAAAATCGGAGTAGTTATAACCGGTTACGAGAAAAAAAACCTAGCGCGCCTCCACTAATTAGAGAACACAGTGAAGATACAATTGTAAATAATGCGATAATGAATAATGGATAACGTGCAGTTTTAAAAATTACAAAAATAGAACTTCAAGCAATGGAAACCATTGTAAAAGAACTTGAAAAAGCATTGAGTAATGAGAAATTAATAATTAAACTGTTACAAGCTGGTATAAAGAAAAATGAAAAAAAAAATGAAACTTATTCAATCCAATATGAAAGTAAACAATAATAATTGCAACGCTGTCTTTTTTCCGAAATTACTGCAAAAGTAGGAAACAGCATACAATCTATTAAAAACCCACGGAATAATACAATAATAAAAAAGTTGAACAAAATCCAGATCCAGAACAGAGATTCCACTAAAACTGAAAATGTTTGATCTATTATTTTCACTTTAATACAAATTTTATAGGAATTGCAAAAATTGATAACTAGGCGTATTAGAATCGGCAACATAAGAGCTTGGTTGTGTATAGGAAATGTTAAACAAGGCACAACTCCGGATCATCTTCAATATTAGTTCGTTAGTAATTGTGCTAACAGCAAATTTGTTGTTGAACCTTTGCCTATTAAAAATTATGCTAATCCTGCGTTAAAGCTAGGTTTTGATTTTAGTTTTTTAGACTACTTTGGCCTTTAATATAATTGTAAAAAAAATGTTGGTGACAAACATTTTTAAATATACAATAGTTGTTTCATCCTTATCCGGAATGTTAAATCCGTTAAAAGCAAAGTCAAGGAATTTGAATAGTTATTATGATTTTGTATAGAAATTAATATTTTGTGTATATGTGAACATTAGCTTTTAAATGGCGAGGTAAATTGCTTCTAGTTAAATAATTTTATTGTAGCTAATCATTTTTTCCATGTACGATGTGATGTACATGGAGATGTAATAATATTACGAAAAGATAATATATGTTTTCCAACTTTAAATTATAAATAAATTGTCTATTAAAGTTCACTGTGAAAATGTTGGTATTTTTATTGACGTATTACAAATTGTACTTGATAAGTTAAATTTTAGTAAACAGTTTTTATTGTGTGGTGACTTTAATGTTCGTTTTTTTTAATATAAAAATGCCGTTTACCTGTGTGATTTTTTAAGCTCCTTCAGTTTATTTCTTCTGTATTTTAAAATACAAGGTTAAATAATTGTTTAGGCAATATTTTAGTAATATACATAATGTAAAAAGTAACACAAATACTAATAAATCTAACCATTTTTATCAAACATTTAAAAGTAATGTTGATATTACAAAAGTTGCAACTACATCACCTACAATCTCAAGACTCCTAGCACTTGCAGAAAAAAAACTTGCTTTTATCTATTAAATCTAAAAAAAAAATTAGTTTTACAAAATCTAACAATAAATAGATTTTTTAAAATAATCGTACTTATATGAGATGCACCGTCAGTTACTTAATGAGAATTATTAAAACTTCAAAACTAAAATGTCTAAAACATTGAAATATAATTTTAATGCAATAATAATAATAAACTAATAACTAATAAATAGTGCGGATTTGTGACATTTATTTATTTGTAAATACTGAATGCAGAACAAAATCTTTCACATATATTTTTTGCTTCTTTTTTGACATACTTGCCCAATTATCTGCTTGTTCAGGAAAAAAAACCTCAAGCTATTGACAATTAAAATAAATTTCCTGATGAGAACAGGTGAACTTTCTACAGAAAGCTGATGGTTAATTATGTAATACCTTTATGGAATAGAGAAATAATTTAAAGAATATTCATTGACTAACCTATTTGCATTGTCAATTAACTTGAGTGTTTATTCTTTTAACTATTATATAAACAGTCGATCTCTCTCCATAAAATTTTGAACACTGTCCTTTAAAGGAAATGGGGTAAGATAAAGTCGGTCAGACGCAGATCGCAAGAAATGTGCGCATATTGCCGGCAATTTAAATATGCACTGTACACTGTTTTTCTGTTTTTATGCTTTTTTTGTTTTTTGTACTTTTTATTAGTTTTTTTTAATTACACATCTCTATTTTTTATATTATTCTTTTGTAAAGTATTTAAAGAATATAAATCGGCTTTATAAAGAAAATTTGTGGTTAATAAAAATTAAATGTTTTGCAAAATGAAAATGTTTCAAAATTTTATTTAAATGGTTTTATGATGTCCTAATATCTAATATTCAAATGAAAAATGATTTCTCCCAAGTGGGTTCAAAAGTAATGAATACATTTTGCATAAATCGAATCAATTTAAACAAAATAACTAATAATAAAAAGTAGTTCTTTTAATTTTGTAGTAATTTAATCCAAGAAGTTGAATCAAATTAGTTTTAGATCAAATAAATTTTTTTGGAAAATTTACAAAAAAAACCGAACCTCTCTTTGGATCAATACAACTGCTAATCTGAATGTGGTTATTTAACTACGGCTACTCTACTCTATCATACAACTGCACTGCAACTGCACTGATTTCTATGTGAATGATACTTCATTTAAAATAGCATTAACAATGGATATTTTGAAAAAAAAAATAGCCGTACCATTTCAGATAATTATAGACCTATATCAAATCTTCCAGCAGTTTCTAAAATTTTGTAATAAAGCAGAACTTTAATTATAATCTCCGGGTGTTTTATTTTTATTCAAAATTTAAGTTTTTACAGTTGGCATAATCCAATGTAATTCAACTCGTAATTTATTCATAAACATGTAAACCAACTGGAACACAATATATACAACGCTTTTATAATAATAGCCAACACCATGCGTTTACATTATATATTCTGACGTTATACTATACTAAATGTATTGTTAAAAAATTAGCGTAATTGCTGTTGTCACCTACCTGTGCAGTCTGTTATCTTGGAATGGATTTAATCCCCAACCAAGGCCCATAAACGGCAGTTAATTTATAATGCTTAGATTATTGGGAAATGTATTCCGCAACGGTTTTCGGGAAAAGTACCGCACATATATAAAAATTACAATATTAAACGCACAATAAAAAAAATTCTCTGCGGCCGAGAATCAATATATTTATTTTATTCCCATATGTTCTTATTTATACGCGAGACAACGAACGAAACTGATTATTAAATTATTATTAAACAAAAGTCAATTTGGTTTTTACCAAGGTAGATCCATTACCTATGCTATACTAGAGTTTATTAAAAAACATTAGATTGTTTGCAAAATTCAGAATATTCTCCTGTAACACTTTTAGATTTTCAAAAAGCAATAAATAAAAACTGTAAGTCGCATTAAATTTTTATTACTGAAGTTCCAAAAATAGAATTTCAGCAACAGTAGTTCTCCATTTCTAGAAACTCATCTAAAGAGTATGTATCAGTAAACGGTGTCACGTTTGATACTTTATTATTAGAACAAGGGATACTTCAAGGATCTATTTTAAAAGCCCTTTTATTTTTAGATTTAATTAATGCCATTACTGCAGATTTGGTGTTTTTGCTAATGATTCCACATCAACAGAACAAAAACTATCAAAGAAATTGTAGATTTGAATGATGAGACACTGTCGATTGCAAACAACTGGTTTATTTATATTATATATTATTGCTAATATGTTGCTATGTTCATTTTGAATACACGTGCTAAAAAATTCGTAATGGTCTAAAAAATATCTTTTATCAAAATTTTATAAACAATTTTAATAACATTATGTTAACAAATGCTGTTCTTTGATGTCTGTTTTTACTATTTTGTGTTACTATTGATATTTATATATTTATATATTTATGTGTATATATATTTGTTTGTAAAGTATTCTTAAAATCAACACCAATAAACTTACTTACTAATATTATCAAGATTCAAAACCTGCATTTTTACTTTTGAACAGTTTATCATTGGCTAGGTCTGTATAAACCCACCAGAAAAATGTATACATCGATATCGCGGCTCATAACTCTGAAATTTCCTTCCTCCAAAAATTTTTAATACGATGTCTTTGATGCTATCAGTAACTGTGAAATATAAACGTTCCAATTAATAAATTTTAAAATTTGTACTATACTTGTACCTCAATTCACTGATAAATCATTACAATATGCATTATTGCCACTGAAGCGTTAAATACGCTTAGCTATGACGTTTTTTCAAAAACGTGCTAAAAATGCCAGTATCTGTTGAGAAAAACACTACAACATACTAAAAATTCACAATAATTGACAATATGAATATCCTAATACAATCGGACAAAAACTATTTTTCTGGCGGACTATGTAACCTAACGTTACCTAACCTAATGTTTTTACCATATATAATTAAAATTACTGGTAATTGCATTATATACAACATATTTACAGTCTTGGTTTTCAAAATAGCCGTTGATTCAGCAACATTGCTAATAACCTATTTAAATGTATATATTATATTCTTAAGCTTACCTGACACCAGACGCATTTTAGTACAGTTATTGCCCGCGCAGATATAATCACAAGATATTGTTAGAAAAACTGGCATCCGTAGTGTAAAATACAAAAGGTTTGAAAGTTATTTACAAGGTAAATTTCCTTACGTAAAATACAATAATATAAAATCAAAATTATTGCCAAGCTAAAAAATAATACACAAGGTTCAGTATTGGGACCACTTCTGCTATTAATATTTGTAAATCACTTGAATCTCAATGAAACAGTAATATTTGCAGATGATACTGTTACCATAGCATCATCAAAGAAAATAACAACACTAATATAAAATACGGAAGAGAAGATATCAATATTTCAAAATTACTTTAATAATATATACTTATATAACTTATTTTTAAATTTAAAGAAAACAACTTCTATGCGATTCCGTAGTACTCACAAACATTTCGATCATTCTTCTACTAATAAAGCATAACCAATTCACGATTACTCAAGCAAATAAAATAAAAATTCTAGGAATATTTATAGATGGAAACCTAAATTGATATTCTCATATAACACATGTTTGCAATAAAATTGCTATGTGTGTCAACTACAAAAACATTTAAANAAAAGGAGGACAATATATGTTCATCAAATACTACATTGTGCTATAAAAACAAAATATATAGAAGACAATTTTTCCAGTCAAATTTATGATTTTAAAGTGTAAATTATAGTTTTACTTCTAATTTAATTTTTAGTTTGCTTTTCTATTTATGCGTAAACTATGTTATAATTACTCATTTTAATGTGTTTATGTGTATATTTTAATAGTTATAATTTAAATTATAATGAATCTAGTTATAACATGTTAGTAGAATAAGGTGTATATTTGTATTGACTCTTCATATCCAATATGTAAAATTGGCGAATTGAATAAATACATTATTATTATTATTATTATTATTATTATTATTATTATTATTATTATTATTATAGTAAATGTGCATGCAAGAAAATAGAACCGTTCCAATTTCTAGATGAGTGCAGCTAAGTGTGCGCAGAAAACTTGCACGTAGAGTAAGAGATATTTAACATGTTACTTTCATTGACAGAACGATTGAATGCGCCTGCTCGTACTTAACGCCAGTTCAATTTCAAATATAAAATTGCTCGTGCGATATTTGTACTAAAATTAGTGATAACGTCAGTCTCATGTCAGACAGGTCTTACTCCAGAATTCTATTAACATTTTCAGTTTTTAAGATAAGCAATCTATAGCAACTTCTTAAAATTTGTTACTATTCGTATTTCATAAGTGCAAAATTATTTCCGCGTTTCAGATCCACAGTAATAAAATTTAGTTTATAAGGAAACTATGAGACAATGTAATTTATTTCTATTATCGTAGCATCTAGTTTTAGATTTAAATCTCATTTAATATGTATTACAATAAAATGTTGATTCCCCACAGACAATATGGTGCTTTAAATTATTATAGCAGTAATTTTACAATATAGTTTTACCAAACATTTGTTTATATTCACAATTATAACAGATTTGAATAAATATTTTAATTGTTACATTTTATTGTTAGGTTATTTTTTAATTAAATTCATTAATTGCCTAGCTAAATGTAAACGTGTAAACTGTTGGAGATTTAAAAGAATCTTGAAACTTGCAAAGTAATCCTATTTAAATGTAATGCCAGTTTCGTCTACGCTTTGAATCGAATTTAACGCCTTCTTGACAATGTAATTGTAGATCTTAAATTTAAAATATTGTGATTGTAGTTGAACCGGACTTTTATGGTAGTTTAGCACGTATTATACAAATTTTAAACTTTTAGTATTATCTAATAAATATAGGTTTACAATAATCTTAATAGTTACAGAAATGGGTTTGTTTAATAAACATTTTCTAAGGAAAAGTTTACAAAAAATGGCATTTTTTCATTATTTTCATGAGCCTTTTCACATGCATACTTGAATTTCCTGTTCTTTACACGTTCGGGCAAAAGGATAAAGGTGGTAGAGCCAAAAAAATACATCTAAAAATATGTGTATAGATGAAGAGGCAACAACACAAAGCCCGTATCATCACAGTATTTACTCTCCAAACACACCACCTCATCTGATACCTCTATACACACAAGAATGTGTCCACACTTAAGATTACTACATCTAAACGCTCAGATTATATTTAAATATTATATATACATTTATTTATACACATATATAAATTAAGTAAACGCTCCTTTCTAATCAAAGTAAATTAAAAAGGACATCGTTATCTTTATTGCGTAATTTAATTGTAAGGTTTTTCCGTGCAGATCAGCAATGTCTTGCAATCTCAATAAAGTCCGAGTGGTTTCACATAATAGCTTTTATTGCAATCGATAAATCCGGCTATTAAGTTTATTTGCTGCTGTATTTTTATGACCAATTGCTTTATTATATATTTAGATTATAATCAATTAGAATTCTAAATTATATGCATACTTTTTAATGCATGTTCATTTTAGCTATTAATAACACACAGCCGTAATAGCATACTGCACAGTTTAAAAGGATACAAATTAATGAATAAAAATCATTTGTGTATATTGTAATTGAAATATTAAATATTTGTATTTTCAATTTAATTATATAGATACTGCTGGCAAAACTAATAAATTTATAATTAAATTTTGTGACGATAGGTTAACAATTAAACTGGAGATGATAAAGAATATCATATAAAACATGCACAAATTTTAATTAAACCACACAACATGCAAACAAATATAATCTATTAATGCCAGCAAAATTTAAAAGCAATCGACATGTAGTATAATTGCATATATTTATCACATTTTTTGTTCAACAAAGTATTATAGAATGTATAACTTTTATAAAATTAATAGAATAAACAGATACATGTTAAGAATCAATATAATATAATAAATAAATAAATAAGTAAATAAATAAACAATTAAATAAATAAATAAACAAGGAGGTATTTAATAATATGAGAATTGCGGCAAAATATTTTGTTTAACTAACAGCATAAAGGTGGGATTTCGATCAGAAGGCCACCCATCCCGACGTTACGTCAAGCTCTCGTTTCCATACGTTACATCAAGCTGTCGCATACGGACGTAACGTCGAGCCGTCATGTTCGCAATCCCATTTGTAGCAGTGCTTGTCAGATGAACGTTACGTTCGGATGCGACGGTTCAATCGAAATCCTACCTCTCGTCGTGACTTCACGGATGAATGTTACGTCCGGAAGAGACTACTGGACGTCAACAAAATCCTATCAAATTGGCGTATACTGTACTGGCTTGCAACAAAGTGCTACAAATATATATATATATATATATATATATATATATATATATATATATATATATATAAAAGGTGGGGCATAATGGGCGGGCGTTTTTAGAGTGGCTAGTACACGCGAACGGGTGGGGGTAGAGTTCCGCGGTTGACATCGTTCGATTCAGGCAAGCTTACCGTTTGTTAGTCACAATGACTATGGTTATCTGGACAAGAGAACATCGCGCGTTCACAGTTGAGGATTTTTTTTAAATTCAAAAACAGCGGAGTTATTGTTATTTTAAAAACGCCCCTCCATTATGCCCTACCCTGTATATCACGTCATCAAAATCTTTAGAATTTTAATTTTTAAAAGTTTTACTAATTTTTACTATATTATTTAGTTTATTTACAAAGTTCTATTAATCTGGCTTTGTAATAAGCACAATACGGTGCGAGTGTCATGTAATCAATCATGCAGCTGCAATTTTGGTTATCAACTAGTTTGAAACCAAAACTTAAGCTGCAGGAGCGGCGACATACCTTGCGCAGATTTCTGTGCTAATTTTAATTTTTAAGTTTACAACTAAAACCGCTGCACAAATTCAGCTTCATTATTAGTTACGTTTTGCCTGTTACTATAATTGGGGGATTTGACAAATTTGATTACATTTCAGTAATTTTTACGATATTTATAGAAATAGTTTAGAAATAATTTAGAATTAGTATACTTTCCAGCCATATCTAAGCATATTGCAAAATGTTGAAGAAAAAAATCAGAAAACGTAGAAATTTGCAAAAAATGTTGAAAACAACAGATTATGTAAAATGTCAATAAATATTGCAAAATATTTCATAAAATATTTTTGTAAAACGTAATAATAAAAGCAAAGCACAAACGACAAAAAATAGTAGTGAAATGTAGAAAAATTATCTCAAAATGTTCAAAAATATGTAGAAATTTGTAACAGTTGTAAAAAATGTCATAAAATAATTTCAAATGTCAATACAATGTCTTTATAAGGTGTGCATGACTGGTTATATAATAAGCAAACATTTTTGGCAGAGGGTTTGACTACATTCGGTAGTAGTCCAAAACTTATATATTATTTAAATGTTTCCGGGAAAATTTCTTCTTAACGATTTAACTTAAATTGACATTTGATTTATCCCAGTTAGTGAAGGCATTATTTAATTTACAAATATTATTTGTTGATAAATTACGTAAGTAATACATTATAGAGAGTTATTTCCTTTATCTGCAAAATTAACTGTATAAGGAAATTCCAATCAAAATAGTAAATGCGTTAATTAGATCGTCTTAAATATTAAAAGATAAATAATCTATTTAGGTTGAAATTAAATTAAAAATAATAATATTTTTCGGTTCCGGATTTTGTTCCGGGCAAAATAACATTCTTCTTTTTGGATTTCGGTTTAACTACAAGTAATTATTTTTTACATATCATGAAAGACAACAAATGAGGCGCAGCTCATTTGAACATGTACAATATAAAAAAGAACATTTTTTATTGTTTAATACCAGTTTTTGTTGCCACAAAAAGAATGGTTTTTTGGTTCAATGCCAGTTCGAAGTTTTAATTATAACTACTTAATAATTGAAGATAGATTGAGTGTATCTAACCTAACCTAACCTAACAAATTCAAAGGCTATTTCTATATTTAAGTTATATATTGGTGCAAAACACTATATTTTAGTATATGTTTCAAATACTTAGACGTTATTCTATCATTAATTTAGAAAACTATATCTTAAATAATATTCTTCTACATAAGCATTTTAAAATCAAGAAAATTTAGTAATAATGTGGTTTTGAAGAATAATTTCCTCATATTTTTTAATCAACGTTCAGGAATTAGTAAAATAAAGCAAAGATTAAATATTAAATAAAAATAAAGTTAGTGCAATATATCCAAAACAGTTTCAGAGCAATCACTATTACAAGAAACGTTGGGTGTAGTATAATTATTTAAGTTCACCTGATTATAACATGTTTCTACCTAGCACCAATATAGGTTTGATATCCTTTATTTGTATTTATAGGATCAATTATAGTATATTGACTATCGGGTAGATTATTTAAAACATTTGCTTACATAGCATTAATGCAGAATTGTAATCCCTCTCTTAAATTGATTCTACCTTTAAATATAATAGGATCTCTTCATAGATGAAGGGTATCGTTAAAGTAGATTTAAGATTCGTAAATTTGTTAATTAAGTCAAATAATGATACAAAAGTTAAATAAAAACGGGAAAGTATATAATTTTTATCTTCAGATTGATTACAGCTTAGTTTCATTTATCGATTCAATTTAATTTTTTCCAACTTCCAGTATATTGAAATACAACTTTTTATTATTACGGAAGGCATTAAATAATGCAGCAATAAATTGTGGATATACTTTTCGATGTGATTTTGTAAAGATTGGATTTCTGTAGTACTTAATTTTTGTGGCAAAATTAGTTCAGAAAATGGCAAATAACTATTTTTTATTTAATTTTCAGAAATAAATTATATTTATGTCTCGGAATACTTGTGTACAAATTATGCCAGAAAAAGATTAATTTTACACCTTTTTTATGAACGAAAATTGAATACAAAAAGAGATTTTTAGCCATACTTTTTGATTTCAGCCTATGGCTAACGTGAAAATTTATAATTCTTAGCCATACTTATTGATCTCAGCCTATGGCTAAGATGGAAATTTATACTTCTCATTAACACTTTTTGATCTCAGCCTATGGCTAAGATGGAAATTTAATCTCAACTTATGGCAAAGTTGAAAATATATACTTCTTAGCAGTACTTTTCTCAGCCTATGTCTAAGATGGATTATAAAAAAATATTTAAAAAATCGCTCTCTAGAATACGCAATTTTTTAGCTTGTGGCACTTCAAAGTTATGCAAAAAACTTTCACATAAAATTTATTTAATATACTTTTTATAGACTTAAAAAAGAAAATGAAAATCAAACCAATAGTAGCCGAGATATAAAAAAGCCCTTATCTGCTAACGCACAAGAAAAATTCGTTGAATTTTTGCGTTAAAAAAAATTTTTTAACCAATCAATAATAGTCCTGCTAATATATTTTGTAATTTTAAATTCCCTATTAGCTGGCCTATTGTTGCATATATGCATATATTGAAATTTGGCGCTACAACAAATTCAATTTGTTTGCAGGTTCTATATTATTTTGGTATACTATAAAGATGGAAGAAAACTTGAAGAAAGAAGTAGGCCACCCAAAATAAATATTCTACGTAGACAAAATCGAAGGCACCAGGTAGTTTACTATATATCTATAATTTCAAAATATATCAAACAAT
>JARJEC010105927.1:0-17150 GCA_030264575.1 Tachinus sp. AB-2021
AAGACCTATGTTCTTACAAACAAATTTTAAATAAACAGTAACAATAACTAATAACAAAGAATTATACAAACAATTGATTATAGATGCATAGCTATTGTTAGATTCACAAGACTACACACTACTATTTTTTTTGGCAAACGATAAAGTTTTATCAGGCTTCGCTTGCAGCTCCTCTATGCTGTTTGAACTATAGCGTACGATTCCACCAGGTGCTGGAAATACTTTTATACGGCCAATAGACGAACATAAAGTAGGCCGGTACTCTTCTTTCAATAGAACTTTTACTAACCGTTAAATCCATCCTTGTGTTTCCTTGCCATTAATCCGGGATTAAGCTGCTGTAATTACTTATGACCCAATTGTGTTTGCAAATCTTTGTGTAAATAAGTTTGAAGCTTGGCATTGCTTCAGGTTTTTCCAACAAAGAATTGCGTTAAAGATTGAATATCAATAATATCGTCGGATAAAGATGTCACAAGATGTGAATTTATTATAACCTTTATTTGCAAATTAGAGTATACATTTTTCAAAAGTCAAAATACGATTTGATAAAATATGTTTTAAAATAAATTTTGTTCTTTTAATACTAGATTTATACCAGCCACAGAAATGGAGCGCCTTAGGAAGAATAAATTGCCAACTTATTTTATTAAAAGTTTACTCATTCATTATGTTTCACTATACTTTTTTGAATACCTTTTAACCTTCGATCTAGTTCTTGCATTGCAGTACCTAGAATATTTGTTGTTATATAAATTTTAAAAAATGCGACACCCAATTTCAGTAGCAAGTTGTCGTATTGCTGCTAAGAATGCCTTTACTTTAGTTCAATAACAATTTTGATATGTACAAGTAAAGTAGAGAGTTATTAAAATAAATAAATGACCGTGGACGATTATTACCGGCCTGAGAAAACAATACGAAGAACCACCCAAATGGGTGCCTCCTATTCTGTAGCTGATAAGCGGATCGGGTCATTATTTGGCAAGTAAAGGTAGAATATGTGTGCGACTATATTATTCTTCTACTTGTGAGAGGGTTATAATAATAATAATAAGCTTTATTCACTTGTGCCGTACTATGTATATGAATATTGAACTTTTATTGTTGGTGAATTTTTATTAATGGTGAGTGATTTAGGTAGTAGTTAATTAACATTCCTTAAATTATTAAATTGCATCGTAATAGTGATGAAAGAGGGAAGTGCTCCTTTTAGGTGCCGCCCCTAAAATGAAGAGCCACTCGAGACCTTATAACGTCTCTCGATAAGGTAATTCATTAGGGTACGTTGACAAGAACGGTAGAAAAGTAGATGCCTCTTTCAGGTCCTGCAAATTATGTGGATCTTGGTTTACCAAAGGTACAATCTACAGTGGAGAGCCACACTCGAACCCCCGCATTGTTACTAGGTTGCAAATTAGATTGAGTCTAATTCGGTAAAAGTACCTACAAGTTATTAGTTGATATCATAGTCATTCACTGATCTATCATGCTTATAAATATCTCAATTATTTCAGAGTGGCCCCTCCATTTAAACACTTAAATATTTCTTTTATATTAATTATAAATATTTTTATATTATGATTTCTTTATAATTAAATTCAACTTGCCCCTTTTGCATTTTTATTATTATTTTATTATTTCTCATTTACATACGGCTTTTACTAAGCACACAAATAATGCTACACAACACCACAACATATGATTGTTTTTGCTTTTGGTATACATTGTACATTTTACTTAGTTTTTTATTTAAATTGCGTTTTATATTAAAAATAATCATTTTTTAGTCATTAATCGAAAGTTTTGATAATTATTTTTACAAATTTACTATTTCATATAGTTTTCTTTTTATAAATGATGATATTTAGTAATTTTTTTGTTTTAAATTGAATATCTATAAAACATATTTACTGGGTTTATTAATTTATCTGTTATAAAAACCCTTTCTTTATGTTAATTATTAGTATAAATTGCACATTTTAATAAAAAATTTCTAATTGAAATTTTTAAAAATTATCTATTTTCTACTGGCATTCATATTAAAAATCGCCATTACTTAAAACGTTAATTTTACTTGGTTGATCAAACAAATTACAGAATCTATTTCTATATATTGACAAACAATTCTATGAAATTGCCAGATATGTTTAGCAAAAGTACACTACATCCAATATTTTTATAAAGTGTACCCTTAGTTTACTTAAATTAGCTAAAATTTCTATTTTGCGTTTACTAATAGCATAGTATAAAGCTAATACTTTAAAAATTATAATTTATAGTTATTATATTAATTTGAGATTTGGTATCTAAAATTGTTCTACTAATCTAAGTAGTTTTACTAGAATAATTAACTATATGTAAAACTGTGTGCATAAAGTACAAAAACGGTCAAGTATTGAAAAACAAAAGTTGCAGAGTTTTAAAACTTTTATTCCACGGTCACATCTATTTGATTTTTAGTGAAGGGGTTTAGGCTAAGTTAAGTTAATTTTTTTTAAATAGAACATCCCATTTTTATCAAGCAGTGCTAAAGATGACACCGAGTTATGCCGTAGATACATGCCCCCAAATTAAAATGACGTAAGCAAGTTTGCTTCAAAATATTTCTGAGTAAGTATCTCTTAAAAAGTGATTTATGGACTTACTTAAACTTCTTAGGACAAGTACATTACTAGCTAACTTCTTTAAATTTGCCTCTCCATAAACATGCCACCTCAAAGCACTATCAAAATGTAAGCCTAGATAATTGTATAGACGTTATCATTACTTAATTTTGTATCAAAATTAATAGTAACAGTTTTATTATCATTTAGATGTATCCGATTGCTGAGATACCAATGCGAAGCTGATTCCACTGACGTCAAATATTGAATGAAGATACACAGATTCGTCGAGTGACAGCTATTATTGAACCTTGCGGCTCCCATAATTTATTTCAGCATAAGATTTTTTAAATTTTTATCTGTACTTGTTGCTTTCTATTCAGTATATATGACTAATTAATATATACAACTTTTTGCTGAAAGAATAAATGTTACTACGCTATAAGTGAATTATGTCGGATAATTTTATATTTTTTATTCGTTGTTTTGAGGGCTGTTAAAAATAAATCCGTGCATCTCTATAACTAAATAATATCGAATTTTCAAATTCCCATCATTATTAGCCTCTTGGCATTTTTTTCTTCAAAATTTTATTGTCTTGTGTATTTACTTTCATTGAATATTGAGTTGTGGATGTTTTGTATAACTAAAAAATATACTCATAGTGAATGCTAAAACTAATAAAAGAGAAAAGAAAGAATCTCGTTATAATCAATAGAATACATGAGAACGTAATGAAATTACAGTAATGAGGGGGTGTACTGAGGTGGCTGTGCATTGAAGTGTGTCAGAACAGCTAACTGTATTGTCCGAGCGAATGCACCCGGAGTTGTCGTAATCCGTTTACGCGGACCTTTACAAGCCTCGCTGACTACAGCCACCCCCAACGTTACTGGAGCGATGAGCACAAACCTTAACTACAGGCCCCTGTCCCCGCCACTTTAGACATCCTGCTACATGTTCTCTGACACGACCTCAATATTAATGAGAAGCAAAGCATATTTTGCAACCTGAATTTTAAACAGTACTTTACCTATACGACTACAGTGTTTTTCTATATAATATATAATACCGCAACGGTAGTAGAAAAATTATAAATTATAAATTAGAAATAAATGCAGTCAGCTATAGTTTAATACAAATCAATATCATGAAAGAGCGACGATAGTGGCCATGCTGCTAAAAAGTATTTATTTTTAATCTTCGAATTGGTGGCACACAAAGAAAGGGCTCTATTGAAACATGTGTAATGCCATGTAATTCTAATCCCGTTGTCGAACAAATCCTTTGTGCATCTGTTATATTCTGCATGTCCCATTATTTACACAGTGGCATTTACCACACGCGCTTATAATACTTTTTAGTTTTTGAATTAAATAATGTAAATAAAAATAATAAATAATACATAAACTTTAATTCATTTCATATAATTTGATTTTTTAATTACCCATTTAAAAATTTTAAGATATCAATTGATTAAAAATTTAACATAAAAACAACTGCTAGAAATTTTGGATGAACTTTTTAATATCACATTTAATACACTAACAAATATCGGCAATATCTTCACACAACTGGAAGACAAAACATTACTACTAGATAAGAAAAATACTGTTTACTGTATTTCGTGCATGCATAGTGAGCAAACCGAAATTGAAGTATCGTGTCAGCCGGCATATATTGGATGGTCATAATTTAAATAATACTGTTTTAATTTTAGTAAAACTAATATTCTGGACGTAGTTAACTTAAAAAAAGATTAATTAGTGAAAGTCTGTTCATTAATTGTGAAAAAACCGTTCATTTTTGAACCGATACTAATAATTTAAATTCAGCATACAAAAATCTGATTAAATCTGCAAACAATCCTTTTTAATTCAATTTGTACGTTTTTGTAAGTTTTTGTTATACATAAAACCGTTGTGTCAGCGACTTTTGTTTTATTCGCCCAGGGGCTGTAGAATAATCTCATAGTTAAATAAGAGAAAAAAATGTGTTTTTATGTAAAATTGATATTTTCAAATAGCTTTTTTTAGTACAAGTGACTAAAGTGTATCATTTAATCAAACAGTTGGGCGCACAAGCACCAGTGAGTGCCCCAATTAGACGAGTGATCAAACCACAGAACTCATATGTATTAAACCTGATTTTTTCCACTTCCGCAATTAAAGAATTGATAAATTGAATAACTCTTATTATAATAATTATTAAATATTTTTGTTTTAGAAAGACGATTAACTTGCTAAACATATTAATATGGATGTTGTTTTCTATGGCATGGTTAAGCATAGAGTAGTGTGGCACAATGCCAAATATTTGTATTTCTTTCTTTTCTATGCAAAATTCTTATAAAATATCTTTACATTATTTACATTACACAAAATCATAATAACTTTGTAACAACAACAAAATTTCATATAACAAAAATGACATATGTAAATTATTTATATATTATAATTATTTTTAATGCGAAAATACGGTCAAGATTGTATAATTGACAACGGTGTATGCAACCCTATATACACTTTTTTAGACTTGTGATTAGAATTAATATTTTAAGACGCATTTGCGAGACAAAAATTTGTAATTTTATAACGAAAGTGGAAATATTAAATTAAATTTTAATAGAAGCCTTACAATCATAAATGTAATTATTTACAGCACTGAAGAAGGTAGCTATACTAGTGCCGAAACGTATGCATGTTTAAATGTTAAATTATTAAAGTTTGTTTTTCAACCGTAAGTGGAAAAAGTGTATTTGGTTTTTTTTACTGTCCTCAAATAGCCGTTTCACTAATTTTATCTCAATAATAAAGAAGGACGTTCATTCACTACATCAGATTAAAGATTAAAAATCTTAACATGAACTAAAAAAGAATAGCAAAAGATATCTATAAAAGATGCTCAAATAAATCTCCATTTGCCCAGCCTATCATAACTTTTTACACGTATTTTTGCTAATGGTCTAGGTGTTGTATTTGTATGTTTTTCATGAATTTTATTTTTTAATGAATCAATTATTTTATGTCGAATTCCATAAATTTGCGAATTTAAGTGTCTCCACAGGAAAGATAATTTAGTGCAAAATCTGGAGATTTTGCAGGTGGTGGTTTGCGTATTTATGACATATACCGGGTGGTGAAGTGGTGACTAGAAAAGACTATGTAAAATAAACTGTGGCAAAGTGCAAATGTTTGGCGGTAGCAATATCCGGTGTTAAGTGTATAAACTGTGGGAAGATAGTAAACATATAGCTGTGTTAAGATTTGATAATGGTAATAAGACGATAATTATGTTAACAAATGAATATAAATTAAAGATGCAAAATATGTTCAATTATGAGAACAAATACAAAATACATTAAAAAACCTTCTATCAGTAGCTCAATCGAGAGTAAACTTTTTTATTAGTGAATTGGAAACAAATTGTTATAAGCAATATTGAAGGTAAAAGATTTACACACATATTGCACATATAATTCTGTTGCGCCAACAGCATATGGCTTACCTAAGACTCACAAATTGGTCAATGGCTTAAAATTAAGACCAGTAAATAACGCATTAGGTTCACCAACATACAAAATAGAAAAATATATTTGTAATGTTCTTTCTAATTAAACAAAAAATTATTTTTTTAGTGTTTGGACTACCAAAGACTAGAGGTAGGTATTAAGTCACATTTTTTATGTTTAGGAGTTATTAAAAGACTTAGCTCATATCTTTTTAAACTTTCAAATGATGCATTTAACTTTGTAAATATTAAAAAAGGATTCATATTATAACATTAATATTTTATGTTTAAATTTAGTGTTATTAGCCCGGTATAAAAGAAATATACCTTTAGTACAGTTTATTAATCTAATCCAATGTTGTTTTGATAATAACTTATTTATATTTAACAACACAATCTATACAAAAAAATCCAACAGCTCTTATTTTTGCCTCAATGGTTATCAAGAATTATCTACTCTTAGATTCCTTAAAGAAATGAAATTTCAAAATTGATTTTTTTATGTGTTTGTTGACGATACCTTCACATTTATTTCAAATAATATAGAAGCTTTAAACGAAATTATAAAAGTATTTGGGTTGTTTGACACACAGACACATTACTTTCACCCATGAGAAAGAAGTAGACATGCGTTTGCCATTTTTTGACGTAATGGTTATTAGAGATATGGAGGGCAAAGTTCTAACTAATTGGTATACTAAACCTTTAAACTGAAATAGATTGTTAAATTTTCATTCTAACCACAAATTCCATAAAAAATGTCATAATAAATTCATTTTAATACAAAACAACAAGAATTTGTTAATGACAGTTTAAAAATTGCAAGTAATATACTGTTAGATAATAGCTATCCCAAAAAAAATGATAATAATAAATATTTATTCAGTAACATAAAAACAGATACAGTGAATACTGTATGCTAATGAGGCTGATCTAAGGTATTATAGATTGACTAATATCAATTACTTAACATCAAATTTAGAACACCTGTTTAAAATATATTTCCGGAATACAAGAATAATAAACTATAATTATAATACGGTAGATAAAATATTGTTTTCAAAATTATAAGACATTACAAACATATGAATCATTTCGAATACAATCTTGTATACAAAATTGATTGTTTGGATTGTCTAATACGCCTGACAATCCAAACAATCAATTTATAAAGCAAATCAAATATGGGCTAATAAACAGATTACAAAACCGTAAAAAACATTGTGAGAATAATAATAATATGAACAAAACCGCTTTCGCAAACCATCATCATTCATTCGCACTCTTTTGATTTCAATATTGATAATGTTACTATTTTAAAAAGTGAATCAAACTTGAAAAAGAGACTACTATTGGAATCTATGGAAATTAACAACAATAAAAATAGCATCAATCTTAGGTCTGATGTCAATAACCTAAATGTTATTTAAAAAAAATAATTAGTAAATGTTAACCTTATTTTTTCTTTGTTTTTCTTGTTTGTATTTTATTTTATATTTGTAATTTTCTTTTTTGTTTTTTATTATATCTTATAATATACCAAACAAAAATTATAATAATTCTAACACTGATTTATTGGTTGTCATTTAAATTTAAAAGTCACATATAACTTTGTTAATTATTAATATAAATTGTTAATAAAATTAATTTATCCACTGGAATATCTCGTGAAAAATGTATTGTACAAAAAATATTTTTTGAATAAAAGTGTAATGGTTTTGAGAGAGACATCCGATCATATAAATGTTTTACCCGTCGCATTCCCCAGGGGGCGGAGAGCGAGAATGGGAGCAACTTTGAAATCTAAATAATCCCATTTTTTATTACAGATTCGGATTCTACAAAAATACGTTACTTTTGTATGAAATACTTTTATAGATAGTGTTGTAATTGTCAAGAAAAACGATACAGTATGCCTTGGTTACAGTGCTAACTATCACGCAGCGAGAAAAGTGTTAAATACAAAAATGGCGTATTTTTCCCACAGAATTTGAATCTGCAATAAAAATTGAGGGTAATCTTAAAACTTAAAAAAATCAGTTTGATTATATTATTTTATTATAATAATATATGTTGTTTTTTAAGGCCGAACATCACAAACTAATATTATTAATTATAAATTAAGCATTTTCACTTAACAATATTGTATGGCGATTTTTAATCAATTTACATAGTTAACTCAAATATATCAAAATATTAAATATTACTATTTGTAGTTTCTATATACCAGAAACTTAAAACATTGAAAAACATGCGTTTTCAGCGAAAAATACATAAAAAAGAACGAGAATAAACGAACCGTAATCCGAACACGAATCATAAAAAGAGCAAGAGAGATTTACAAAAGGCCGGAACTCTTCAACCGGATAAACTGATCAGCGATTTAAATTTAGACCAGTCATTTTTATTTTGTGTATATTCTCTATATTTATATAAACAAATAATAAATATCCGTTTTTTTCAACTTTTAAGTTGTGTGTATATATAAAATGATTGCGCATAAAATTCTTCTTTATATCGGTGATAATTTTTATATGATCATGGCACATTCATACGTACGGTCATTAGCTGTTCAAAATCAGATTAATCACGTTGATTGAATGGAAGCGGCCATGTTGTTGATGTTTTGTTAACAAAATGACGGCACACTTCATTAATAATCGACCGCCAATTGTTGAATCACGGCTTATTTCATGTTATGAAAATGCTATTCTCATTCATTTTAGTGGAATGATAGTCAAGTATTTTTTTATTCAAGTTCCTTCAATAGATCCCAGATTTTAAACTCCATACTTCAGCTTATAAAATACAATATACCTCATTGGTATATTTTCATATGTTCCTATTATTGATTTTTTTTATTAAGAAGATTATTATTATTAGAATCTGCATAGAATTATTATTTGTATAAATTAATATTTACTTTAATTTAATTTTAACAAAAATGCAAATTTTAGTATTATTACTATTAAGTATATTATATTTACAAAATCAATTAGCAGTTGTTGCTTAATGTTCTCCTTCAATCCCGAACCGCAAAATTTCTCTGTGCGTCATTGCATTTTCTTTTGCAAAGTTATGGAAAAAAGTTTTATATAAAAGTTATTTAAAATATTTTTTTGTAGATTAAAAAAAAAGAAAATAAAAATCCAACCAATAGTACCGAGATATAAAAAATGCTCTTATCTAGTGACGCACAAGGAAATTTTTGTCGATTTTTGCGGTTCGGGGTTGATGAAGTACTTTTAATAAAAAAATTGGCCTGCTAATACATTTTGTAATTTTTAATTCCTCAATGAATGGTTTATATATTGATGACTAATATCAACTGTAATTGTAATAATTGTTCTTTTTCTTGTTCGATTTTTAGCAGTGCTGTAGTTGTTCTTATAAAGTAACGAAAATTTGCGAAACATGTACCAATATTAATGTATTTTAATTTTTAATTACAAAGTTCGAATGTCCCAAAAGTAAATAGAATAAAATTTATTTATAATAGACATTGATTTCAATTAAGTATATTTTTATTATGACATGTTATACATTAAAACAATTTCGTATTCTATAAATATATTCAAGTAGGGGTTGTTTTTAAATTGCCTTTCATTGCTTTTGATTGCACTTGCCGCGATAAAAATGCGATGTAGCTGTGCTAGTTCAAAGCATGTGAACACCCCAACCCTAAGATAAAATTATTTCATTCTATTATGCAAATAAACTGCAACTGTATATTATTATCTCCCGTATATCTGATATAACATCAATATTAGAATGGACAAAGGAATACCATTTGTTTGTTGATTAGTTAAATTTTTTATTTAAATTATAAATATCATTGATAAAATTATTTATTTGTGAAGGTAAAATTAAAATATTATTTTTCAAAGATATTTTTTATTCTCATAACCCATCAAATTTACCTAGCAAGAGTTTCAAATAGCGTGTTACATACGTTCTTTTGCGAGTAGTGTAAATTTATGCTTGTATTTGAGTTGCAAGTAAAGTATAAGAAAAAACAAAACTACGATGTTTTTATATCACAAATTATTTAGTCATACCGACCGCAGTTTTGACTAAACCTCAGTCATCAGATGTTACAAAAATTAATTAACAAATGCCGAATTTTTCCAAGCGATTTAAAATTAAAAATAAATTTAGTATTAAATATAATTTTAGATACAGACGTAATGAATTCAGCTACGTTCCATTATTCTGTACTGTATATTAATATTTATTTTAACTTAATTTACACCCACGTTTGTTTATTATGGTGTAGTGTACACATACATCGATGCTACGTGACACTTACACCGAACCGCTTCTACACCTCGACGAGTCATTTTCCGAACGCAAATTTTCTCGTTAACGGCTATTTCAGCTGCTTGCCCACATAACGCAAGCGTATTACTACAGAATTTAAGGATTTAGCCATAAAAGTTCAATATTACTTTCATGATCAAATGTTAAACCAAACATTAAAGCCACGGCCAATGTTAAATTTCTATAAATGAGTATATGACAACTCGCTAATGCTAAATCGCTTGTATAAATTCAGCAAAAGAAACAATTTATACAAGAAATAAAATTAAAATTTTACCAATCAACTCGCTAAAAGAGTAAAGATTAATATTATTAAAGAAATGATAAAACGCATTTGTTAATCATTCATTTCCGGCCATTGATCAACTAAAAAGTTGGCGGTTATAAAGGAACCAAACTTTGGTTCCTTTATTGCCGCCAACTTCCTAATCATCAAATTATAAGGACGCCTAATCATTTCAATGAAAAATGTTACAGTATTTTAGTAAAAGTAGAAAATTTAATTTGTTAGAATCACTTGAAATATTTAAAGCTTAGAATAGTCCTTCGGTGAACTTAATTAATGATCAGACAGACTTATACCAATCCCTCTTATTCTAGTATAATCATCATTAAGAAATTGCTACACTAAATCCCACAACAGTATACAAAATTTCGCTGACCTTACATTAAAACTTAAAAATTTAATTTGAATTTTTCTCCAAACTGTAAACTAGTTTCATTTGACGTTAAAAACATGTTCTTAAATGTCCCATCAGACAAATCCATTGTAATAATTCAAGATATTCTTGATAAATCGCAAACAAATATTTCTGCTAAGATTGAATTAGAAAACGCTTTTCAACTATGCACAATTCACTTTCCATGGGATCTTCACTTAACTCTCTTTTATCAGACATTTTTATTACAAATCTTGAATCAAAAATACTTTCTTCTAATTTTGCTAAAATACATATCAAATTTTGGTACAAACATGTTGACGCCATTTTTGCAGGTTATATAGGTACGTCCCGACAATTAGATATTTTTTGTCAACATATAAACAACATTCATCCTCAAATCCAATTTACAGTAGAATCCGAGACAAACAATCAAATTAACTTTCTGGACCTTACTTTAAAACTGTAAAATAATAAAATTTCATTTCATATTTTTAGAAAACGAACATTTACAGACACTACAATTCCCCAAGACTCAAGCCATCCAACATCCCATAAATTTGCTACATATAATTCTATGATTCACAGAACCCTAAGTAAAAAACGAATTTATCTAATTGTTTGAAACTCAATTTCAAATAATTAGATAAATTGCGACAAATAACGGCTTTACCAATTGATGACTGATGATGAGAATAATAAGTATAAAGAGAACAAGGCAGGCTCTCAAATTCATCTTTTTTTTCAGAGAAAGATAAAGATTCAAAATCTCAGAGAAAATAGCAAATATTCTTAATAAATAAAAATAAAAGTAGAATTTAAATTAAATTCCAAATAACAAGCTCTATAATGTTAAAAAAAGAAACAGCAAACTTGAAGGATTTAGATATACTAACATGTTCGCACTGCAATAGTATATATATAGGTCGAACTGGTCGGATTTTAAAGAATGATTTAGTGAGTACGAACGGTCATATAAATTCGGAAAATCCAATTCAACTTTTTCATATTACATGCTTAAAGAAAATCACGCTTATTCAAAGATAAAAGATTTAGTTTTTTCATCTTTTTTGTTCTAATGTATTTTATCATTTCTCTAATCATATTAATTCATCCCCTTTTTTATGTTTATTTATGAAATTTTAATCACTTTTGTTTCTGTCTGTTTCTTTATTAATTCACTTTTGTAACGTGAAACCTAAGGTTGACTAAATAAGTCGTGATATAAAAACATAGTAGTTTTATTATTCTTATATTATAAATTACATAGTAACGGCCGATTCTATCAATTTCCTGATGTAAAGTAGTACATTTATCTACAGCCAATAAAACAATCCTCATAATTGACGATATCTTTATCTTACAAATGTTTGCCAAAACTTTGGCTGCAGCAAACGCAATACTAATTTATTGTGTTCTCAAACTACAACTGCCACCGAACTTTCCTCATTTATGACATATTGTGTATCATTATTCAAAAGTTGTTAATTTTTGCACAAAACTTAAATTTAAAAAAAATTATAAAACACGACTTTTGTCTGAAATTTAATCAAAAATTGCAACTTATTGCAAAAAAAATTGTTGTGAAACGGAAAATAAAACTTATAACAAAAAACTATGAGTATGCTTGGAACACACGCACAACAAGTAATTTTTTAAATTAAATTACAATTCATCATTCATAAGCTCTGTTTGTTTGTTTGCTCCAAGTTCTGCATGACGTCACAGTTCAAAATAGTTTTTATAAATTGAACTGAACTAACAAAAATTGGACATATTAGTCGATTTCTGGAGAAACAAAGTTACCTTCGGTTAGTTGCAGTTACATCTTACTTGTATTCAACCTTACTGATGACGTCACAACTTACTTAAGTGTGCTTTGGTTACATCTAACTGGGTAACTATAGCTTACGGTTGTCGGGCTTTCCGTATGATAAAAAGTTAGTTGCGTCATGTGAAATAAATACAATTATCTAATAAATATAAATAACAATTGCACTAGTAATATATAATAATAAATATTTTATAAACTTGATAAAATTACACAGACTTTTAATAAAAATTGCTAATAAATTTTATTATTGATGTGGTTTAGAAAATAATCTTTTTGCGATTAATGGTACTCTATTTTTAAAATTGTTTTTGTCCACATAGTTAGATATTGATAGAATGTTTATAATCAAAATATTTAATAATTTTATATACTCCTTTTGAAGAAAAATATAATTTACCCCTAGACACAAATGTCGTCAATACTCTTTATACTTATTTATGTCTGCATAGTAATTGTGAACAGTGCTTTTATACTATATCAGTATCATTAGAATTATTACTAGTGCATATTTCAGACTTTGGACGATTTTCCGATCAAAAATTTAAAATGGTTCTAACATCTGAATCAAATTGTACACAGTTTGAATTTAGACTAGGTGTTATACTATTACTAAATAATATCTTTGTTAGTACGCATTTAAATTGTAGGGCATTTGGATTATTATTATTACCACGAGGTGTAATATAATAAAAAAACAATTATAAATGATCTTGTGAAGTTTTATACGAGAGAAAATAGTTTAAAAGATGTTCATTTCAGATCAACAACTCTAAGGCCTGTTGCTTACTTATTAATTATAAATCTTAATGCAAAAGTTTTTCAAATTTGTAAAATACAATACTTTCCCTAGCTGTTCAATTTTGTAATGACATTTGATTTAATGAGATTTAATCCTTTGCCAATTGGACACTTTAAAAAAATTTTCATTTGGCAAAATGAACAACGTCAAATAATCTATCAAAAACCCTTATAAATGTAGCTACACTATTAAAAAAATGGATGACCAGTTACTCTTAAAAAATCGATGCTATCAGCTACACTAGAACTTATAGTTTAAACTGCTAATTTTACATTATTTTTTTTGTTTAAAATTGACATGAGTAGAATTTAAATAATTTGCAAATTTAAAATTCTTTTTTTTCTTGCAAATCGTGTAAATCTCGAATAAATTTAAAAGAACGTAGGCCTATATCTTTTAAATATAGGCCTACGTTCTACGTTAAAAAATAAGTTCTGTTTCTGCAAAGGAATCTTTACATAGCTTGAGCATATGACAAGGATCTAAAATGCAATAAATATTCCTATTATTAAAAGGATTTATTATATATGTACAAATTTTATCAGACGATAGTCGAATCCCGAGTATTTTTAGTATATTAATATTGGTCGAACAACCATTACAAGTTATCTATTTTATACATATACCAACTTAGCTTAGGTTTTTAATGGCTACTTTTATTAATTCACTTTGCAACTCTGCCGTGATTTTATTAATATAAAAATATGGTATCCATAGTTTAAACTTAGTTGAAAATGACGCAATTTCAAAAACAAGAGCTTCAGTTGCCATATCTTGTAAAATTATATCACATGTACCTCCTAAATATACATAACTATAATGCTTATCAGTTTTTTTATTAACAATTATTAGTAATTTAATTGCCATAGAGTCACAAATTAATGCCACATTTTGCATGTGTGGATTTGTACTTGCTGCAGTCATTTACAAATTAATGCAACATTAGGGAAGGCATATTTTGCGAGAGAGAGAGAGGGAGAGAGAGAGAGAGAGAGAGAGAGAGAGAGAGAGAGAGAGAGCTAAAGCAAATATTTTTAACTCATCAAAATACTTTCTTTGAGTTGGTTTTTATTTTGAGTTTAGAGTTTCATTTTTAAGGAAATCTTTCAAAGTAGTTTTCTAACATCGCTTTCAATTATTAGTGCATTTGTTATTGTTTTAAAATTCTTAAAACATATTTTATGCTTTTAAATTTTCTACTGCTTCTTTTTAAACGTTGTTTCAAAATCTTAATCTTCCGATTCTTTGCCAAGTCACTTACAAATTTAACTTTTTTTGGTGATGTTTGTTTAGCTGCATGAACTGTGAGAGAGGCAGAAGTTTCATCAATTTGAATTTCTTAAAATATTTGCTCAAAATTTGTAATTGTGTAAGAATTTATTAAATTTAAATTACTTCAACAATATTTCTCTTCTATATTCTTCTCCTCTTATTATTTTTTTTTGTTTGATAATATGCTGGAAAACCAAAAATTGTTGATATTGCATCTTTTTTCAAATTATTTCTTTCATTTTTAGAAGAATGTAAGAATCCTTTGTAAAATGCTTACTGCATATAACGGTATATACTTTCGGCGCAAAGATTTGTCGACAAACCGCATCAATCCATATTTTTAACATTGCTAAAATAATTTAATTTATTAATAATAATATATAATAGGTATGTGAAAAAATGCCAAAAATATATCTAGTCTCCGTCAAGTTTTGTCACTTTATCAATAAATTTAAATCTTGTCTAAAAAATATTTTTAATTCTCTTATAAGTATTAAATACAACTTACCGCTAAAAAGTAATATTTTTATCGGGACGCCACTAATTATTATTTGCGTTATTTAATAAAATATATAGTATTGACACAATGCGTCAGAGCAAGAGGTTATCGCATCGTGCACAGGCATCTCGCTCTAACAATGAAGAGCATTGTTTTTGCCTGCGCCGCTTACGATATCATTCCAGTTAGATATAATTCAGTGGCCGCGATGCGATTTATCTCTACAAAAAGGACAACATTTTAAATTACAATAATTTCAATTATATAATGATATAAGTAAACTTTAATTTTATATTATTTAAGTATTCCATATTTAAAAATTATATAACATAATATATAAAAATATATGTTACGGTAATAGTACAAAATCAAAAGATGCACATTTATGGGTATATATACTTAAACCGTAGCATATATATCATGGGGTTGAGACTGAAGGTAAAAGTGCAAACTGCGATTTAGTTCCATGTAAAGTCGTTGACAGGCACCGATGCCACGTTCAAAAATGAATGTTTAAATTTAGTAAGCGTGGGAAATGTCTCAAAGTGTCATTATGACATTATGAGTTTCAGTGAGTTTCAATTTTTAATTATGTTGGATTGTTCATAACAAAGTGTGCACTACCTGGCTGCTTGTTGAGATATGGAGACGGAAAAGATCTCTACTGTTCAAAAAGATTCTATGGTATGTAATAGGATTTATTATTTTAATACTCTTGTTATCATAGTGGTACTTTATACAGCTTATAATATTTATAATTGGCCAGTAATAATTTAATCAGGCTCCTCTTATGCAAGCCTTTTGTCGCATGTCGCGCATGTTAAAATACGAATTATTATGAACTTTTGTTCAGACGCTTTTTATTGCAAGTGAGTAGAACAAAAATTGATCCATATGTTTTTTGTTATATATTTGCTATACAAAATATAACATGATAAGGGGACACCTACCTAAGAGCCCTAGTCTTTGAGGGGCTCTCCAAACTAAGACTTTCATTATTTAAATAAATTTAATCACTACAAACAAAAATATTGAGAGGCTCCAAATATAATTTGTGTATACTGTCTTTAATCCGCCACTGATTATTTTCATAAGAAAATGTATATATTTCTGATCTTAACTAATAATTATTTTATGTTTCAGATGAAATAACTGCAGACGTTTTTTTTCAACGAGTTTCTCTATTAAGCACGGAAGACTAGGCATGTACAATATTTATTAGATATGTCATATATTTTTTGTATATAATGTGTGTATTTAGTTTTGTGTAAATTTACATTTAATATATTAATTTGAAAATATTTGTATTTTGTAACACTTTATTTGTATAAACTCAGAATTAAACATCAAATCACTATCACAATACACTGACACACGAGAACAACAAAAGTACCTTATTTGTTAGCCGCAACCATGGCATGTTAAACAAAATATATTTCCTTTTACGCTATAACTTGATAACAAATAAAAACTTGGATAACAACATTTGAGTTTTTATATTATTTTCACGTGTATAATTCTCCTTGAGTTTTGTCCGTTCTTCATGGCTCAACCTGTATATTCAAGATACTAATGAGAGAGTTTGGAAATTACAAAATTGACAAAATTAAAATAAATAGTAATGTTTTCTGAACTCGTTAGTCAAGACATA
>JARJEC010105949.1:0-13818 GCA_030264575.1 Tachinus sp. AB-2021
CACCAAACCCACTGCTTGGAAATTTTCTGCAATTTTGTGCCATGCTGTTTGCAGCCATATATGCCATTTGTGTACGAAAGCTTTCCAGTAGTTATTCAGCCTTATTTATTACCTCGATTCAAGCCTGGGGCGGCGCCCTATTCTTTCTGCCCCTGATGTTTATTCCAGAAATAAGCGTATCTGCAACCGTACCCCTTTCAGGCTGGCTTAGTGTTGTATATCTTGGTATTGGCGTATCATTAGTTGCTTACGGCCTCTACAATTTCAGCATCACGCAAATGCCGGCAGCCAAAGCCAGTATGTATATGAACCTGATTCCAGTTTTTACGCTCCTTTTCGGTATGATTATTCTTGGTGAACGATTGACGCCAATGCAGTGGGTGGCTTCAGCAACCGTACTGATCGGCGTTATTATCAGTCAAAGCCGTTAAGGAATCTGCATATGGCCGTTTCCGTTGCACCAGATACAATATTGAGTCGATGAGACGGCATGCCAGACAAAAAAGTGATCACTTAGCTCAGCCAGAAAAACACCCATTGCCTGAGCTAGGTAATAATAATCTGACCGGCAGAAATATCAGTTAAGCTAATATCAGTGAGACGCACAGATCGTGAACCAAAGTTAATATAGACATCATTATTCAATATACCGAAATAAATTATAATAATTTAATATTATTATTAATATAATATAATTTATTCTATATATATTATATTTTTTATAATATAAAGATACATATTTTCTTGTATGAGTTTTACTGCGTTCAACCTAAAACAGGCATATTAATGTAATCATTAAACGTCCTATATTAATAAACAATCAAATATTCTACGCACCCCTGAAAGATGCCTTAAATACGCCATTATTACGCTTAAAGTACAAAAAACAACTGGATAGAAAACAACTACAAATGCCGAGACACTCTCTATCTTTAAAATATCTTTTGAGTAAAGGACGTATTTTTACAATCTATATTTGCTGATAGGCCTTATCTTCTCGACTCAATTAACAAAAACAGGAAAATTATTATGATTAAAAAAGTTGCTTTCATTTTTACTGAGTCCAATGCGGATCCTTCATCTCATAATAATGAAGTCATCACAAGTAGCATCCGATTATCAGTCTTTGCCGTCGCAAACTACGAAATGGCCTGTCAATTGGCCAATAAACTGATCGAACAGGGATTTGTTGCCATTGAGCTATGTGGCGGTTTTGGTGCTGAAGGTGTTGCCCGGATCACACAGGAAACCAAAGGAAAAATTCCAATTGGTGTGGTACGGTTTGATTATAATCCTTTACTACAACAAAGTGGTGATGCGCTCTTTAATGCCTCCCCCCGAACACATACGAATTAATCTGACCTATACCAGATCGATGGCAGGATTGCATACAATTTCGGGTCCTTCTTACCATCGATTTAGTTTTTATATGCATACACAGAAACGATCACCGTTATAATAAGCCCGTACCCTAACCTGGCACCATACCAATGATTACGTTCTTTCAACCCTGCACGGCACTGATGCCCTATATTCACCGCTACTGGTACCTTGATGCCCCTTCACCATTGCCCGCTATTCTGCCTGGAACTGGTGCTGAATTGATTTTTTATACAGAAAAGCCAGGCTCAAATCTTATTATGCACCGTTATCAACCCTTTACTTTTCCACCAGGGCAGCACCTGAATATTATCTCGATTCGTTTCCGGCACACCGCCCTCCGCCATTTTTGCCGAATTCCAGCAGTTACGCTCATTGACCAGCAACTCACTGCACGTGATCTCTGGGGTCAGACTGGGCACATACTGGAAATGCGATTAAGCACGATCAGGGATCTGGCCACACAAATCCAGCTGCTTAATCATTTCCTGCATGGTCAGTTACAGCATCAGATTCAATTCCCCTGGCTGGATCGTTCGCTGGATCTGCTTTACTATCAATCTTTTACCAACCAGACTTTAGATTACGCGCTGACCTCCTCTGAAGTCAGCGTTCGTCATTTTCAAAAAACCATTAAACAATATACTGGGGTCAGCCCTAAATACTTCCAGCGTACCGCCCGCTTTCAGCATACCTTACGTCAACTGCTTCAGACAGGACCGCAGTATTATCTCGATACGGCTCTAAAGCAGGGATATTATGATCAGGCACATTTCATTCATGAGTTCAGACAATTCTCAGGCCAAGCACCTTCCGACTACCTCCGGAATAAATACTTTAAGGTTCCCTATTATTGTCACGCACATGCTCAAACTGCCTGAGTCTGCGATCTTTGGCGGTGACATGCATCACCTCGTAATACAGAACCCATTGCATTAATATTCATGAATTATTTAAATTCTTTGTAATATCAAATGGCTGACCTGTCTGTCGATTGACTAACAGCAGACAGACACCAATCCCGCACCAGATGCCACCGACGATTTTTGCCATTGGATCAATATGCCATAAAACCGGTAACAGAACGAGAATCCCGAGGAGTGGGACTACGATATCTAAAATGATCGACTGAATACCCGCTGATTTCTGTTTAAACCTGAAATATCCGATAACAGCAATATGCAACATGATGAATGCACATAATGCCCCCACATCAACAAACGAAACCAGCATTGGTAAACCCTTATCAATACTGGCAGCGATTGCCGCCAGCCCCAGATTAAAGGTCGCTGCAAACAAAATAGCAACGGTTGGAACACCACTGTGTTTGCCAACTTTAGCCAGAAGACCCGGCAAACGTTTATCTCGCCCCATACTGTACAACAATCGGCTGGCCGCAGCCTGACCAACCATTGCAGCGAATGCGGCACCAACAGCTTTCATGAGCGCCAGGGACCAGCCAAGCCAGATTGATAGTTCTGTATTGACAATTTCATAAAAGGCTTTGCCCTGAAACGCAGGATTCGCTCTCAGATATTCAACGGAATAAGGATTAATCAGTGCGCCGATATAGGTTTGCACCACAAACAAAATTCCAGCCAGAATCAAACAGGTGACAATCGCTTTACTGACCAGGCTGCGTTCTCCCTGATTTTCCTCAGCAAATGTTGCAATCGCATCAAATCCCAGATATGAAAGCACTGCAATGGAAACGGCAGTAAAAAGATTTCCCCATGTAAAGAGTGCCCCACCGGTCAAAGGTTCCAGCCATTCACGCTGAGGACCATTGTGTACTAACAAAAATATGCCATAAATCAGAACCAGAGCCAAAACGATAATTTCTAAAATCAATATCACCAATGTAATTCTGGCAGATTTTTTTATTCCGATTAAATTAAGCATTGTGGTTACAGATACGGCAAGGCAAGTCCAGATCCAGACGGGAACTCCAGGAATTATTGCATTGAGCGAAATACCGCTGAACAGATAGGCGACCGCAGGAATAAACATATAGTCCAAAAGTAACAGCCAACCGACTAAAAAACCTGCCCCCGGATGAATACCTGCCGAACAATAAGCGTACACAGCCCCGGCGTGCGGTAATTCCTTAGACATTCTGGCATAGGAATAAGCCGTAAATGCCATAATAATCGTTGCCATTACATAAACCAATGCAACCGCACCGCCGCTCATGGCATCAATAACGCCAAACAGACCAACCGGGGCTGCAGGACCAATAAACAACAGCCCCAAAATCAGGAGGTCTCTAAACTGCATACTTCGATTCAATCGTTCCATAGCTTAACGTCTCATAGTATTATTCACTTGAGCAGAAACATCTCTGCTTTCCTTATATTCAACTACACGGATTCTCTAATTTCATAGGTATATTTCATCTCTGCAGTTTTACCCAGCATAATGGAAGCACTGCAATATTTTTCTGAAGCCAGTTTGATAGCCAGTTCTACCTGTTCAGTTTTAATCGATCTTCCTGTGATCACGACATGAAAATGTATATGGGTATACACTTTAGGCGGTGTTGCTGCATTAGATTTATCTATATCAATCCAGAGATCCTGTACTTCTTCTCTGGCTTTTTTTAAGATGGAAATAATATCATAAGCCATGCAGCCTGCGGCACCATGAAGCAGTAACTCCATTGGCCGGGCTCCACGATTCCTTCCACCATGTTCGATACCACCATCCATAACCAGTGCATGACCACTGGCTGTTTCTCCTATAAATCCAAAATCATCAATCCACTTTAAACGATCTTTCATTTCCTCTCCTGTAATGTTTTTATAAACGCAATACGCAAATTAACATCCTGCCTGCCAATAATAATAACGAATTAATTTCTTCATGTTTGAATTTAAGTAGTTTACTGAACCAGAATAATTATTTTTTTAAAAACATGCAGGCAAATATCCGAAAACTTTAGTGTTGCCTGCATGACCTATTCAGACAGAACTGATCACATATCCTGATCAGAATCAGATTAATGGCCGCCGAATTCAATAAGTATCAGAGAGATTCCAACAACCCTTTATAAGACATTGGTTATTACATTGATGTTTTTGATTTATGCAAACTATATAATATTCAAATCAGTTAAAATAACCTTAAGCCAGCCGGGTAAGCCGATATGGCTTGCTTTTGGTTATGCTGTTTTCCATGTTTTAAACACGGAGATTAAATTGCCCACGCTTAAACACATGCATAAACCGCATATAATCATCCAAACTTATGATTAAAATCAGCGAGGTCATTATGAAAACAAATAGGGTATTTCCTCAGATCAATCGTCGGCAATGTATCAAAACCATTGGAACCGGACTTGCATTGACGGCAGCGACTTCTTTTGCGCAGCCGCAAACGACACCAGAAACGCGCCCGCTTAGTCCATCCTATCTGGCGAGTGATAAAAAAAGAATGCTGCTCCTGAGTAGCTCGCGGTATGGCAATCTTGGCTTTCTGGAGCATGCTGATGAACAATTCAAGGCATTATATGGAGACAAACAATACCGCATTCTATTCATCCCTTATGCCGCTGTTAGTTTTGGTTTTGATCAGTTTGAAACAATAGTTCAACCGGCTTTTTCCCGCCTCGGTCATACTCTTATTTCTATTCATCATGCATCAGACCCAATAGCCGCAGTCATGAATGCCGAGGCCATCGCAATTGGCGGTGGTAATTCATTTGCATTACTAAAACGTCTGTATGATTACCGGATTACAGAAGCAATCAGTATGCGTGTAAATGCAGGTATTCCTTACGCCGGATGGAGCGCCGGGGGTAATGTGGCGGGCCCCAGTATCCGTACGACCAATGATATGCCGATTGTTGAACCACCAACGCTTCAGTCGCTAAATTTAATTCCTTTTCAAAGCAATCCTCATTTTATTAGTGGCAAACCTCAGGGACATAATGGAGAAAGCCGTGAGGATCGCCTGCATGAATTTCTGGATATCAACCCACAGGAAGAATTAATTGCTATGCCTGAAGGAACCGCGCTTCTTTGCGAAGGAACCCAGGCAACCATTCTTGGTAAATCGGGCATGTTATGGTTCCGACAAGGTCGAACAGTAGAAACACTGACCGAAGGCACCCAATTTACTCTGGACAGCATCCGGCCAGGAACCTGATGTTCAACAAAAACAGGTTCAAACAGAGCATCACTACATGCTGATGTCCATTCCTTATCCGGCTTTTTCTCTGTGCATAAAGTGCTCATCTGTACTTTATGCACCCACCTCATACATGTAATGAGTCAAGTTTACCGCTGGTCTCCTGCATTTAATCAACTCAGGATCTTTAAGCTATAGGGATTCTCACGCCTGAGACAGGATCGATAAACATGTCGCAATTCATGATACTGTAGCAATGAACACCGCCCTGTAAAGATCCAGATGAATTTAAACAACGGATCCTTTATCTCATGAGTACGTGCCCCTTTAACTGTACTTATGCAGGCAATTTCAGCAGTAATTACAAATACTATTTTTTCAGAGCACCATTAGCTGAGTTTTCTATGACATATCCAGTCGCATCTTCAACAAACGTTGATACTCCATTTGGTTTAACCTGCCCGGGGGTATAATTCAACGAAACACCTGAGGGGGTTATTTTAGGACTCAGTTTTGTTTGAACATATTTATTGTTTACACCGATATCTGCTACGGTTGATGTTACACCTGAGATGACAATATTTTTTGCGCTTAAATGCTCTTTACCTGTCGCACCGCCTGTTATATGGTAATTTAGCTTATCAGCAGTCTGATTAACAGTTTCTAATCCCATACCCACCGCACCTGTGGTTAACGTCTGAGTCACAGCATTCACGGGCAAATTAAAGGGTACCGGACCATTGGCAACACCTTTGGCCAGGACTGCAGTACCAATGCTTGCAGTCGCACTAACACCTGTAGCCGTCCAAAACTGTGCATTGGTAATTTTCCCCTGATCCCGGGCGACAATGCGGCTATCATGGCTTTCAACAAATCCACCCGAGAGCGTATTCCACACTTTGTAGAATGTGTGCTTTGCAGCGTACTTTGTGGCCCCCCATGCGATAGATTCATTATTAGCAAGACGATTGGCAATATCCCGATCCACCTGATCACGATTCAAGCCAAGTATTCCCTTATTAGTGGAGCTACTTTCATTAGACAAACTGGTCGCAGCCGGTAGTGGTTGCGTCTGGGTACTGCTTTTATTTACAGCGTTCTTAAAGATTTCGTTGACCTGTGCAAAGTGATTTTTTATTGCCGCAACCTGTTTCTGTTCTGCTTCCTGCTGTTTGGCTATTTCAGCAAGGCGTGCTTGTTCTGCCGCAGCCCGCTCAGCCGCCATCCGTGCCTCATGATGATCGATATTCTTACCATAAACCTGTGCACCTTTTTCAAATGAAGCATGTTCATCCGGAATAGTCAGCACCTGACCTATCTGCAACCGATTCAGATCCGACTGTTTAGTAATTCCATTGGCTTCTATGATTTGTGCCGTTGTGCGGATCACATCATTCTGAGTTGTCTGTTCTCCATATCGTTCCTTCGCTACATCCCGGGCGATCCGCTCAATTGTATCTCCTTTTTCAACCGTTACAGTGGTTGATAATTCCGGTTCAGATATGGGCGCTGAAACAGTTTGTGCCGGTTCTGTCGGTAATATCTCTGCCCCGGCAGAATCTTTCAATACTGTGGTTGGATCAATACTGGCGTAAAACCAATCATCAACTTTGGCTTCTAAATAACCATTATCGGGACGAATAATAATGTTATTAATCATGGACTCTTCAGATTTGGTGACATTAAAGCACGCATGAGTCAAAGCCTGACTCAATGCAGTCTGTTCAACGGCAGGGTAATGATCCAGTAATCCGCCGATTTTATGTTCAACCTGTTGGTTTAATCCCTCTAAGCTGATCGTGTTCTTAAAAATCGGAAAAGGCTGATTAAGTTCTGACTGCTTCATAACGCCTGCGCCATGCATTTCTTGAAGTCCGGGCAGGGTTTTTGGGTTAATTTCAGCGTTTAAATACTGATCAATACGCAGCATAAAACAGCCATTTTGCTGATTCTTCTCGATAAAATCAATGTGCGCTTTTTCACCGCCTAAAGCAAAAGCCTCTTTTACAAAAGCTTCTTTAAGAAGTGATTGAATATCTTTGGAAAATTCATCCAGTTGCGCACCAATTTTATCGGTTACCTGCTGGGCAACATTCGAAAGATTGGTAGTCTGTAACGACGGTTCTTTCTGAGGATCCTGATGTTTTTCCAATGAATGACCTAATTTCATATCCATGAGTTATATTCCTATAATAAAAAAATGATTGTTTTATCTTATTTTTTAATCATCTGACAAAATAATCATTTCTCTATCATTATTTTTATAAGATTATTCATGATAACTTGAGTATTGGTGACACATATAAATATCACTAAAATAATCAAACCTTGTCGCGCAAACATTTTACGCACCTGTATCACTAAATACAATATAAAAAATCATCAATAATCGATGATTCATCATTGTAGAAATCTCAGGCTGTTTCCCCGAAATCAAGGGTACGCTTTAAAAACCGTTATTTTTCAATCTGCTCGTGAGAATTCAGACACGCATTATGACCCCGTAGTCATCGCATGCAGAGGGTAACACGCCATTGTACCGGTACAGTAAAAGTACAGCCCCCTTACATACTCAGATATAATAAAAGCGTTAATATGCAATCGATAATTTCATTTTTTTGAGGTCAATAAAGTTATGTTACTCTAGCAATATTTTATTCCCGGGAAGACGCCCTCTGGTTGTCCACCGTAAAAGATACCCGCTTAAGCGGGATGTTTTTATCTATTGATCCGTTCGCTAATGACAAAAGGAATGAGAATGAATACAGGGTATACAAACTTTGAGCCTAAAGAGTTTGATCTCAAGCAACAAGGAAAAATAAAACGATTAACTAATAAGACTTTTAAATTTGACGAAAGGATCCGTGACGGCTGGTTCTCTGCTGTGTATTTTCTTAAATCTGCTGAAATAGCAAAAAAGTACCATCCTGATCAAAAAGTCACCATGCAATTTTTTCAGCGTAAAGCGAATTCTATTCTTTGCGGCATGGATGAAGCCATTGCCCTTCTGCATACCTTTGCTCAGGACCCGGCAGCGCTGGAGATTTGTGCGCTAAATGATGGAGATCTCATAAAACCTTATGAGTCAGTACTAACCATCACGGGTCATTATGCTCAGTTTGGTTATCTTGAAGGATTAATTGACGGGATTTTAGCACGCAGGACCTCTGTGGCGACGCATGTTCATGATGTGGTTAAAGCCGCAGGAGAAAAGGCTGTCATATTTATGGGAGATCGGGATGACCATTTCAGTCAGCAGGCAGGTGATGGCTATGCGGCCTTCATCGGTGGCTCTACCGCTCAGGCAACGCATGCAATGAATGAATGGTGGGGCGTGGAAGGACTGGGAACCATGCCCCATGCATTAATTCAAATGTTCGGAGGAGACACGCTGGCTGCCGCCATTGCATATAACGAGATGTTTCCCCATGATCAACTGATGGTCCTAGTGGATTATAATAATGATGTAATCGCAGAGTCATTGAAAGTTGCGCGTCATTTCGGTGAAAAACTTGCGGCCGTTCGTGTGGACACTTCTGCAAATATGGTGGATCAATATTTTATGCGTAATCAACAGCTTCTGGGGAAATTTGATCCACGCGGTACAAATCCGAGTTTAGTTTTTGCGCTGCGCGAAGCTCTGGATAAAGAAAATTTTCATAAAGTAAAAATTGTGGCCAGCGGAGGATTTACCGCAAACAAAATTGCAGAATTTGAAGCGCAAAATACACCGGTAGATATGTATGGCATCGGTTCAAGTTTATTAAAAGTCAATATCAGTTTTACCGGTGATAATGTGCTGATCAATGGCAACAAATGCGCTAAAGCCGGGCGTACCTTTAATCCGAACGCCCGGCTAAATCCTGTAGTATATGAGGGATAACGATGAAATTATATGTTGATTATCTTATACGCTGGCTGGATCAGGAGCTTAAGTATCGTCAGGCAGATTGTTTTATTTTTGGCGTAAGCGGGGGGGTGGATTCGGCGGTGATTGCCTTTTTACTGGCAAAAGCTTATCAAAAACAGTCTCTGGGGGTCATCATGCCTTGCATGAGCAATTCTCAGGATAGTGCTGATGCCCTGCTGGTTATGGATGCCTGTCAACTCCCCTGTCATACGGTTGAATTAACAAAAACACATGAGCAATTAATGGAGGCAGTCACCCCGGAGTTTTATCGTAGTACCGATGAAACCAAAAATCGGGTGATTATTGGCAATACCAGTGCCCGGTTACGGATGACCACTTTGTACACAATTGCGCAGGCTAAAAATGGCATCGTTGTCGGCACAGATAATGCTGTTGAATGGCATATGGGATATTTTACTAAATTTGGCGATGGTGGCGTGGATATTGCCCCGCTCATCCACTTAAATAAAGATGAGGTTTATGAACTGGCCCGTTTTCTTGGGGTTCCTGAAACAATCATCAATAAAGCTCCTTCTGCAGGTTTGTGGGCCGCACAAACAGATGAAGATGAAATGGGCGTACGCTATGCCATACTCAATCAGTATTTACAAGGTGAGGCAATCTCAAAGCATGAACAGGAAATCATCCGTTACTGGCATGAACGGTCTCATCATAAACGTGCAATGCCCAGAATTCCTGAGAAACCTCGGCCAAGCGAAGGATCTGAATATGAATAACGGCAACAGACATCTGGTCATAGTAAGCGGTCTATGAAATTCACATCCTACCTGACCGTGTTTTTTATAGCACCCCATTGTTGAAATTCAAAAATTCCGTACAAAATACAGAAATTACAGTGCCTTATGCTGATCAATAGATATTCTTTTCCATTGACATACTGAATCTTTTAACTGGTGAAATTAACCTGCTGCAATTCTTTTCAGCCTTCAGGTACACGGTCTTTGTGTCTCTGGACTTTTACAAAACATCGGCTATCATAAACCGGAGTTTGCCTCATATAATTTTAAAGAGATAATAATGCCTATAACAACAAATTGTTTAACAGGAATGGCGCTTATATCCTGGCTCAATAATGTAATTGAAAGTTTAGAACAACAAGAACAGTCAGGGCTTTCATTAGCTTTACGCCAAAGCCATTTAACTGACCTACTAGAGAAACAGGATTATATTCCAGATGACCCCGGAAGCCTCTATCGATTGAAGTATTTATGGCAATATGCCGGCTGTCCTGAGAAAGCATTGCATCTGCTCAATCAGTTTGGTTCTGACGTTTTACTTCAGTTACCGGAAGATGAACGGATGCGTTATGCACTCGATCTTATCTGCTGGCGTATTGAACTATTTGATCAAACAGGCAATATTCAGGCGGTTTTAAGTGGATTAGATGAAGCTGCGCATCATTTACTCAAACTTCCGGTCGTCGGTTATACGATTCAATACTGGATTTTTTTACTGAGTCAGGCCAGAGCACATGAATTCTGGGAACATCTGCAGCGTTTTGCAGAACACCGTCTTGACGCCCAGCAGAAACTTCCAGAACAGGTTAATACGCCCGCCTGGAACAAAGCAATGTGCGATTTGATAATCTGCGAAAGCTATATTGGACGTCAGATGCGCGACAAAGCAATTCAGGCGGCTCATGCAGCAGTCGATGGATTGAACCAGAATGCGCACGCAAAAACAAGTTTCGATGACTGGCTCTATGTCGGTCATATTTTAGTCACATTATGTCCGGAAATTACTTCAGAAGTCATAGGTCATGCCCGGCAAACCTTAGCGCCCGATCTTGCGCCCGGACTAAAATGTGATGCTGAAATTCTCATTACGCGCCTGAAGGCCAAATATTATTACTATACAGGAGGCCTAACTCAAGCAATTGAGACAGCAAAGAATGGACGTTTTGCGCTGATGAGAGATGAAAATGACCGCTTTAGCGCTGAACTGCTGGATTGGTTAGTTGAAGCAAAACGATATGATGAAGCAGCGGAGCTTACCTTTGACTCAGTTTATTCAGAGCGTGATTATTCGGCAGATCATGCCTGTAAGGTTGCCTTAGCCTGCAAAGATCTTCATCAGAATGTTCATTGGATTTTAGCACTGGCAACTGCAGCCCTGCATGAAGGGCAACAGTGGGTCTGTGGTGATGATGAACCAATAACCTATTATCTTCAGCATTTTGAGCAGGCGAAGCAACTGGCGCCGGATCATCCGTTTTTACCAGTGATTGAGGCTCAATATCTGCTTGAACACAGGAAAAACTATGAAGCTGCACTCCCCTTACTGGAATATGCAGCACAAAACTCAAAAGCATTGATGAGCGGATATGATGTGCTTAGTCTCTGGTATTGCCGGGCGCATGTGTACGGGATTGAACAGGCGCTTGCTATGCCCTTTGTTGAAGCAGGCGCAGCAACCTGGAATTACAATACTGGTGTGGAATTAAGCGAAAAACTTGAGCCTTTTCTCTCATCAAACGCTATCCGGAACACCGTTCTGGAAATGGAGCACCGTTACTATCAGTCCGGTCTCATTCAGTTCGAACAATTTTTTGAAACACACACTGGGCATTTTCGTGATGCCGATGCCCATACTTATTCGATGCTGTGTAATAATCTCGCAATTTATCACCGGGCAACTAAACCGGATCCTGACGCATCTGATTTTAAAACCGCATTGGCACTCCACCAGAAAGGCATTGCCACCAGCCCTTTTGCAGAACATTATGACGGTATGATGTGGAGTTACTGGTGTTTGAATGATACAGATGCGTTTCTTGAAACGGCTAATCAACTCTGGTTGTATTCAGAGGATTATGGCTACAGCCGTCATGATCCTTCCGGTTATTTTGAGGAAGTTGCCAGGGCATTAGATCGGGTATTACGTAATAACGAACAGGCTATCTGGCTGCAGCGTCTCAATAAATGGAGAGAATCTCTGGAACCTGAAGAATGGCAGGAGGTTAATGCTTTCTATTATTGGCTAACGTTTTTGCTGCATTTGTATTTCATTGCTACTATTCAGACTGATGATGCACTCATCTGGCTGGAAAAAATATTACCTCAGGTATCCTCATTGAAAGCCGCACGCGTAACACGCTACACAGCCCTGGTTTTTGAAACCTGTCATCAATATGAACAGGCACTTGAATGGTATACCCGTGCACAAGCAGAGTTTTCACAAATTCCTGAGCTTTCGGACATGGAACGTGAATCACTGGAATATGCTGAGCTTGGAATAGTCCGCTGTCAGGAAGCTTTACAACCGAAGCGTCCACGCTGGAAGTTTTGGTAATTATTGTATGCCGCGTCCTTATGCCCCAAGAAATGTCATTAATGCCGCCCAGATCAAATCAAGAATCATTCAGCGAAGTTATGCACGCAATGATCCACGTGACATTACTCATTGGTTAAAAAAACATTTTTTCCGACAGGCTATTGGCAATTTTGAAATACCGGCTCCGGGTTTACAAAGCGTTACCTCAGTTGCTCAGGCTTCTGAACTTTTAGGAGATGCACTGCCACCCTGGATTCATGCTCAATTGGCAGAGCACACTCAATTGTGGTGGCTTGATCCCGATAGTGAGGCATTATGTACCCTAGAAAACAATCTGGTTGAGTTTTTAGCATCGCGTCAGGGAACGGCACTTGAAGGCAAACTGATGCGCATTAATTGCCCACAAGCGTTAGCATTATCTCTTGCAGAACATTCGACTATTCAGATGCGCCTGGCTACAGGCACATACAGTCACCATCCGGAAGCGACCCGGACTATTTTACAGGGCGCTTCAGGCATATTTGTGGAACTCATACCAGAGAGCGAGCATTTTCGGGCTGAAATGGCTTATGAAAGTCAGATCATGCGGCATTGTCTAGGAATGTTTGCTGATCGAAAAAAGCTAACCGGAGGTTATGGTGAACATTATGCCAGTGCATGCGAAGAGGGACGATGCAGAATTTTCAGTTATCGAAGAGGTCCCCTGTGTCAACCTAAAGTTACCATCAGTGCGTACATCACAGATGGTGGATTTATGCAAATTGAGCAAATAAAAGGAAAACAAAATCGGCCACCCGTAACCCGTTATCATGAGGATGTCAAACAATTCCTCAATGAATGCCTGACCAGCCCTAACACCCCTGCTGACGCACTCAGTATGAGCATTGTGCGTACAAAAACCAGATGGCTCAGTTTCTCAGAGGTTATCAATGAAGAGGAACAACTGGATGTCCTTAATCATTATCCTGAGGTGGCCCTGCATTTTCCCTTATTAACACGTACAAGCCAATGGTTGCTTGCGGCAAAATCTCCGGAATTACTCTCAAAAATCAATCTTGACGCACCTATTGCTGAAGCACTGGGGATAGAAAACCTTCACAAGGAAC
>JARJEC010105973.1:0-10945 GCA_030264575.1 Tachinus sp. AB-2021
AATAAAAACATAAAATTAGCTGAAAATTCATCAGTTTGTTTTAAAGCTAAAAGTTAGAAAGGCAATTATTAATCTATTAAATGAATTGCTCCATATAAATTTTGACCATCTTTTTATTGTGTTAAAAGTAACAGATTACTTTTAGGAAAATATTGATTGAAGTGACCGATATTATGTAGTTTCTATGTTAATACAATAGTATAAAAAAATTTCATACCTTAAAGTTAAAGAGATTTATAAATAAATTTGCTTTGTTTTAGCCGGAAAGACACTCCAAACTAGAAAAAGCTGATATCCTGGAAATGGCAGTCAAACATTTAAAAACAGTACAGCGGCAACAAAGAGAAATGGCTGTCCGTACTGATCCAGGAGTAGCAATGAAATACAAATCTGGATTCGTGGAGTGCGCCAGCGAAGTGACCAACTACGTTAATCAACTGGAAGGTTTGGATTCCGGCCTAAAGCAACGCCTAGCAGCACATTTATCAAAATGTGCGAACAGCATTGAAGCTAAACCGCAATTTCCATTTTCGGAACAATTCGCACCCGGCAGTTCTTTATTGGCAAGTTTCGCACAAAGCAGATACCAATCCGATGACCAAAATAATAATCCGAGAATTCAAGGAATTGAACTAATACCAAGTTGTTTGCCGAGCGGAGAATTTGCCTTTTTAGTACCAAAATCTTCATTCTCATCAATTTTATCATCACAATTGGGAGAAGACAGACCTAGCGCGTTTGTCACAGTCACCCCATCTAGACATTCAGAAGGCTTGCTTAAAATATCAAAACCTTTAAGCCCACCGATGAGCCCTACATCTACCGAAGACATGCGCAACCACTCACCTCGTGGATTTCAACCAATAATGCCGAAACATTCCGATCCAAAAATAACATCAACAACCACAAGCAAATTCGCGCAGCATGAAATTCAAAGCATCAAATTCCCGATTCACAATATGAAAAAGGAAAATATTTCGGAACCGCTTTGTATAATCACCAACAGTTCGGAAAGGTACAGGCAAGCACAAATTTTGGAAGATACTTGTCATAACGAGGAAAATCTTTATCAGGGTTTGAAAAGGAGATTGAAAGATGATCACGGTTTATTGGCGTTAGCTCAGCACGAACCACCAAGGAAAATGTTTAAGGTGGATCATGAAATGCCATCTAGTAGTACGAGTAAGGCTGAGAAGAAAAATGAGAGTAATGATGATAATAAAAATAATGAACCGATGTGGAGACCGTGGTGATTAGATTGTTACTAGTTTGATTATATTGATCTCAGATAAATTCAATTGGCTTTGAGTATTTAGACAAATAATTAAGAAAGAAAATCTGTAGGAAATTTTTTTTGTAACAAAATCAAAAAGTTACCATGTAAGTAGTGCTGAATGGAAAAAAGATGATCTCGCAATTTTTTAACTAGATGTGGCCGTAAGCGATCAATTTGGTCTTTTAGAGAGAAAAATGAGATTTTAATAAAAATGCTGCAAAACAAATATTGCACAATTTATATTTACACTGACCGAATGTATTATTATGCTCTTCTGTGCCACTTTATTTATATTTTCCTTTCAATTAAACAAGATTTTTAATTGCTTTATTGTGTGGAAAATAATCATAATAACGTAACTGTAGAAAAAACAATTTTTCGGGAGACCCATTTAGTGTTAAATATAGAATATATTATTTCTATGCACAAAATAGACAACACAATTATGGTTTCAATAAGAACTGCTTTGAAACCTGAAGTAGATAACAGCGGATATTTAAACTGAAACCGGTTACTAATTAACCTTATTTATTTTTGCATTTTATTTGTTAATTGTCTGTCTTGAATATTTTCAGCTTATTGCAATTACAATTTGCTTTAATTATTACATAAATAGTTCTTTCATGTTACTACATTGTTGCTTTAAGGTCGACCCAATTGTCTTTCATTAGTATTAAAATAGGATTAAGAAGGATCGCCGTGGCGATGGTGATTTTGATTAGTTTAAGAAACTGTGGTAGCAATGCTTTAAAACTCAACGGACACTTTGCGCATAGATTTAAGATTGTATATAAGTTATAGATAAATATTATATTTTATAGATGAATAAATTTAAAATTTTTAAATAAAATGTTTTTTAATCATAAGGATGGTTTCGACCTTTACTACGTGGTATTTCATTATAAAATAAAACAATTTACTACGTTTTCACCACAAAAATATTTATTGAAAATCAATATATTAGCGACTTAAGTTTCGACTTGTGAAGGTCACACTTGATAATGACCTTCACAAGTCGCTAATAAATTGATTTTCAATAAATATTTTTGTGGTAAAAACTTAGTAAATTATTTTAATTTAAATTATTTTTGTTTACTTTTACTTTAAGATTTCTATGGTATTGGAAAATCTGTTTGATACCTATTAATTTTTCGGGTTGTTACCTATTACAAATAAGATTCATATGAAATATGAATCAATTATGTTATTTTTTTTTTATTATGTTTAACATAAATATAAATAAGTTGAGCAATAATTGATTTTTAAGTAATTAAAATCCGACCAAAATTAATCAAAACTACATGTTTAACAATTTGAATTTTATGTTTGTTTTTAAAATAACGTATCCATTGTTAACATCAAAGTTTGTTGACATATATGCAAGGGAATCAAAGAAAAGGACCCATGAGAAATTTTAATTCTAAGAAGTATGGTTTCAAGTTTTAAAATATGTGGGGTAAAATGAGGGACAAAGGGGCCATGCGAATGTTTACCAAATTGAATGGGATACGCGTGGCATTATTTGTATGAAAATGTTAAGGGCAAAAACATCTGTTTCGAAATTCAATGTTGCAGAATATGTTTGAAGAAGCATATTTTACTTAATTTCTGCATTAAATAGTATAATAATAATATCGAAAAATATTCTTCTATAATTTTTTAATAATAATTCACTTGAAAACGATACAAGTAAATAATTGAATAGATAACAATGTAACATAATTATTAAAAATGCAAACTGACAGAATATAATAAATTTTAATAAATCCAATAATATTATCATGATTGGCATAGTTTTATTATATTAATTAAGTCCACATGTTCGTTGCTCACTTTAATAAATTATTCAGCAAAGCCGTTGCAAAGTTATTTAAAAGTTGCTTATAACTTATAAATGGTCAGTTTAGATGCAGCAATCCATTAATTACTTGTACATAATTAATACGATACTAATCAATTCAATTGATCTCTTCTAACTGGATGCATAATATACGTTTGCATTTATTTATCTCGCAATACTATTTTTATTTTATTTTCAATTAACATTGCGTTTCAAAGTAATCGGTTTTTCCCCAATTTTATCCAGATGCACGTACATAACATATATTCGCGTTTTTTTTTCAGCTTGCAACGAGTCAATCAAAATTTGTAATTGCGAGCTAACCGCATTTTTAATGAAACATTGATTCGCCGTTTACCACCGCAAAAACATATTAAAACGGAATGAATACAATTGAATATATATTGGGGGACAGCAAGGATAAACGACCGCAAATCAGACATCAAGAGTTATAAAATGTTGCAATTGTGGATATTTGCTGCTGATTTGTTCCTTTCGACTAATTCAAAATTACTTGAAGGTGTCGATGGTGCCTGAGCAGCCATCTGCTGACAAAGCGTAGAACTCAATGGTTTGTTAAAGCGACGCAAGACGTTCGGAAAGCTGTTGGATTTGTAAAGTTCACAACGATTTTCGAAGATGTCGCTGGATGTGTTTTTAAAAGAAAAGGAATGATATTTAAATTTCCATATTTGTATAATATTGTTTAATCAATTAGTTAATTAATCGAAACTGTTTAGAGCACAGATGAGTTAATGCCTTTAATAGGTAGATATATAGAGTATTATTTGCTCATTAACATATGAATTTTTAACAAACATTATTTCGTGGTGGTCACGGCACATCTCCCGAAGGGGAAATTATATGTTTATTTAGATAATTTTACTTATTTATTGTTAAATAGCAAATTAATACTAATAATTTTATTTTTGTAATTAATTTTTCTTTAATTTAAAAAAAGTTAAGTTATTCCCATTTCAATTTCTGCACCACTCCATGTTTATGAAAATATTATTGGAAAGAAAACATATTTACAAAATGTTAACAAATATTTTACAAAATATTGAGAAATACAAAGAAAATTGTTAAATGGCAAATAATATTTTGAAAATATAGAGAAATATTTGCAAAATGCTGTTAAATGATTATAGAAAGTAAAAAATAAAATTAGAATTGAGAAATGTTCAGAAAAATTTCACAAAATATTATGTATAGTGAAATATGGAAAAATACAAATTGTCGAGAAATAATTTCAGAAAATTAAAAAATCTAAAAAATAATAGCAACAAATATTATTTCTATTGTAGAAGATTGTGCATCACATGTATTTATTTGTTTTGTGTAAAATATTGTGGAAAATGGAAAATATTTAGAAATTGTTTTGAAATATTTAAAAATTTAAAAAAATGTGAGTGTGCATGGAACACACGCAGTAAAAGTAAAACATTTAACTTTGTTATAATACTGAGTGTTTTTCAAAAGTGAGATATCCAGGATGGATTATCTCAGAAAAACAAAAAATCCTCAATCACGTCAACTTCTATTTTTTTATGGACATTTTTTAACATATAGTTAATATATATAAACTTCCCCCCTCCATTACAACCAGCATCTTTTAAAAATTTCGAATGTGATGACCCACTTTGTGATACCTCATTTGAAACATTTTTATGTCAGAATTTCAGTGGCAAACATTTTGTTTTTTATAAATTTTTATTTTTAAAATTTTTATTTTTCTAGTATGTATCCGACACATGTCAACAATATGTCAAATAATGTTCTCTTCAATAAAGACGTGTTTCTGGGTTTTCAAATGTTTTGATGATGATGCACAGATAAATTATTGACATTAAGCCTCATTTAAAAGGTCTTATTATCAGTAATTTATCTGTGCATCTTACAGGTCATTCCGTTTAATAATTTCGAAAGGTGCTCATTGGAGAGGAAGGGGGAAAGTGACAAAATATATGTCAAAATTTCAAATTTCAAATATTTCGCATATTTTATATTATTTTGAGAAATAATTATTTCTAACAGCATATTTAAACACTTAAAAAAATAAAATTAAAAACGCTGAATTACTGACTTAAAGACGTTTCAAATGAGGTGTCATAAAGTGGATCATTCCATTTCAAATTTTTTAAAGGACTGGTTGGAGGGTAGCGAGAAAATGACAAACATGTCAACTGTATGTCAAAAAACGTCCCCCTCGGAATAGAAATTGACGTTTTCCGGGGTTTTTTGTTTTATCCCAATTTTCTGAGATATCCAGGGTGGATACTTTTGAAAATAAAAGACTGTATAATTATATTGAATTTTAAATGTCAAGGTCAGTGTCATATTTTTTAATTTATAAACAGCCACCTCCGGGGTGACTGTTTATAAATAAAAAAATATGCAGAAAAGCACGCGTCCTCACTACAACTCATCCCCATTCGTAACTGCCTGTATCACCACCCGTTTCCCTTAATAATTGGTTTACGTTTTATTTCTTCGCTTTTTCGTACTCACACTTCAATAAAATTTAATGTCACCGTCAGTGTCATATTTTTTATAAAAAAAAATGCAGAAATGCATGCGTCTAACTCATTCGCATTCGTGACTGACCATATCCCCACCCGTTCCCCTTAATAATTGGTTTACGTTTTATTTTTACCCTTTTTCGTACTCACTCTTCAATATAAAAGTTTTCACTCCAAAAACATCGACATGTGTCTTAAATAATAGTGCAGAAAATGTAAGATTGAATGTTAAAAAAGATTTAAAAAAATAGAGTAAATTGCTCAAAAATATTTTGTTGTTAAAGTTTATCATCTTGAATAAAACCGGTGCAAGCTTTTGGGGGACCGGATTAAAAAAATGCGAACCGTAAACAGTAGCACTTAAAAAATATTATTGCACCAATATATATATAGTAAGTACTAATATAATTAATTGAAGTGACTAGTGTTACTATGTGATAATCTATTCTTATGAAATAATACAATTTACTATGTATACTCGAATACATTACTAGTTTCGGCTCCGCTAGAGCCATTTTCTACAACCTGTAACATCCGTAGAAGGCTCTAGTGGAGCCGAAACTAAAATGTGTGATAAAAAACATCGTACATTGTTTAATTTCATATATAAGTACATTACATAATATTTCAGTATAAAATATACTAAATAATTATATTTTGCTGAAAAATCTTATATGCACTTTTGCAGTTATTTTATGCTGTGTTTAAACTCAGCAGAATTTGAGTGAATATGAACACGCCGACATGCTATATGTTACCGCTTCTGCTAATATTACATTTAATGGTAATTTTTGGACGTAAAACAAGGAATTTTTTTGCTTCGTTCTACTTAGCATCAAATTTGATCAAATGTTTACTCTTGTTTTATTCTATTCTGGTAGTGTGTACGTATATTTCAACATGATGCAGGCAGATGATCATAGTAAAAACATGTTATTTATGTCAGCATGTGTACATCCAGCATTGCCCTGTGCTCCTGCCCACTGCACCTGCCGACAGTGCAGGATGTAAACGAAGCATAACCTGATATTTGTTAATGGGATAGATTTGCAGGAACATGATAGATGGCTTCAATAATTGAATGACGCAATAGCTGCGCGAGTGAGTGTGTTACTATTGCGGAAAGCAATGAACATTAAATAGCATAAAAAACATCTTAACCTTATTATATGACAACTGTTAATCGTCGCTTAGTGGAATTTATTTGCAAGAGCTTGGCAGGTGGGGATAATATCCAACAACTGGACAACAAAATATTTGAACGTGTGGGTAAGTCACTATAGTCAAATTTCTTCGCCCAGTATTTATAACTATGGCAATCAAAATACCCTCCCACCTATTGGGCCATCAAATTATTAGAAATAATTCCAACTTGCGATGTCCATGTAAACATTATAGGTGTTTAAATACATGGTGTCGTGCTGCTATATGGTAGCCCCAACTAAAAATACTTAACACGTAAACATCATGTAGTAACAACGTGCAAATCTGATTAAAACAGTATAAAGCTATTCGTTTGGTAATTTAATTTTCCGCTGTATAGACGCTTGTTTGCATGTTGAACAATGCAATACAGTCAGTTGGGCGAGACCAAAGCATGTGTATAAAAATTCCAGCAATCAGTAGCAGCCCACTGACTTGTTTGCACGTGCATTTATTAGTCCGCGCTTTCGGTACCATTAGAAATATATTTTTCGCAGTTAAATGTACTTCTAGCCTGCCGGCGACATAATTATATAAATTATTAATATATATTTATTCTGGTCGTATGGTACCATCGAAGACTAGTCTAGTAAACAAATCGCAGGTTAGCATATTGGAAAATGGCAAGCTCAGGATCGGTCCAGGAGCTGTCCAAAAACAAATTATCTACAAACTAAACTGCCCAAAGCACTGATCTGATGCCGGCTCTGATCTTGAACATCTAGATCATCTGCGTAAAGTAAATATTCTGATTTAATAATTTTGCATAGTAATCAATGAACAACAGAAATATTAACGGTTTAAGGGCGGATTTATGACCTGTTTACTCAATAAAGTTTTCCTGTTATGCAAATTTGATCAGGACTTTTTTAGAAGGCGCATAACCCGGATATTTGTCCGGTGCGGCAAATCAAAAAGGTTGCATATTGGCTGTGATCAATTTTCTTTCAAAGGAGGGATTTAAAGTTGGAAGTACCTCGTTGAAGCTAAAATAAAATAAAATTTCTGAAAATCACATTCGGGCCCAAAATCAATCATGGCTAAAACTAAGCCAAAGATTAAAGTGTAGAACTATAGATAGATAATTATTAATACAACAATCCATTTACATGGGGTGCTTCTAAGAATTGTTGCAATTGCTTGGTAAAAGTTGTCCAACCTTTCAAGGTTAATAGGACACTCCGATTGACCATAATAACAATAACTGTTTAAAAAAATAGTTGGGCTGCCATCTGAATTTGATCCCATTATGGAAGAACACGTACCAGATTGCTCAAAAAGACGATAATAGAGATTATTATTTCGAGAAAAATATACAAAACATGATAATGTTGCATCAAAGTGTGAAATCCCATTTAGAATAAAGAAAGCCAATTACTATTTCATAATAAAATTTTAGATTGCACACCTGACATTAGTAAGGTGAAGTTAATGACTGTTGTAATGAAATATATGTCAATTAATAAATTTGATTCCAATGGTACTAAAGAAAGTATTGCAAAAGTTTTTTTTTTGCTTCCTTCTAATTGAAAGGTCCACTGGGAAACAAATGTCTAACATTTTAATTGGAGAACTTAATGATTTGGGTTTAAATTTGCAGGATATTAAAAGGCATGGATATGACAATGGGTCCAAAATGGAAGATGATACAGCAAGAGTGTAATCTAGAATTACGAATTTAAATTGGCAACATTTTGCGTTCTATGTAGTAGCAACTCTATCAATCTAGTGGTTAATGATATAGCAAAAGCAGCCTTGAAAGCCGTTAATTTCTTCAATATGATTAAAAAAATATATTAATTTTTTTCGGCATCTACTTTTTGAAGGGTAATACTTTTATGGATTAACTTTGAAACCATTGAGTGACACTAGAAGGAAGTCTTAAAGCCTTTAAAATTTCATATTGGAAATGTATACGACGCTTTAGAAAATGATAACTTAATAAAAGAAGAAACCTGTGGTCCAATAAATTATTTTAAACAGTTTTTGTGTTATATAGTATAGTACAACCAACTTGGAGTGGCCCATAAAAGGCACTTTCGAGCAACGATAGAAAAGAACACATAACACGAGAGTAACTTGCGTTTAATATAATTTAATTTTACTCAAAACTTCTCTTACAAAATTTTGAAAATTGTAGAACCATATAATTTTAATAATTACTCAGCGAGTGCTTCCTTTTGAAACCGTTATTGCTCGATAAATGTAACAAAACTAAGTCACAGCATTTTTATTCAACTTAAGGCTATTTGATAGCATAAAATTTCGATCTTAAATTGGCGGAAGAATATGAAATGTAAACAACAAAACATAAAATCCTGCCGTTTGTGAAATTGACCGTTAATTTTCACCTAAACGATAGATTGCAAAAGTGATTTTTTCCAATCCATCCCAACACATATTCGAAAATAAACTAATTTTTATAGGCACCGATGGGCCCGTTTAATCAGAAATATCGGTCACCGTAAAATTGCCCTGCGGTAATTAATTTAAAAAACAATCAAAACCCTCAGTAAAAAACGGATTCAAAATCATTTCATTGTCATTAATTAATTAATTCGGATGAAAAGAAACGCAGCGGAATTAATACATGTGAAATTTCGTTACATGCAACTAATTGAATTTTATTTTTAAAATGAACGAACGGCTTTAAAATGATAATGTTGAAACGGCATTAAAACGTGTGACCTTTCTTTCGGCGAGCTGAATTTCGTTTCGCCTTTTTCCTATTTTAAAAACCAACATTTTTCCAGCGCTTAATCCTATTAGGTTAAAGTTTAAATTCACTTACATCGGACGAATATTTCATTTCACACATGCAAACACCGCATTTATAATTAGGCGGGAAATTGCATTAGAAAAAATTGAGCGTTTTGCAGAGTCCGGCAGAGATTGGATTTATTTATTTTTATTTTTAGTTTGTTGCAAGATGGAAAATATAATTGGGGATTTTTTCCTCACTCGGATTAAATATTATTGTTTTCACAGCTAATACAACGAGTGTATTGATGACTATTGAAATTTAAATTGTTAATTTTTGAGAGACGAGAAATATATTGCTCGGGGAAAAACACGAGCGCACTAGAGCGACTGTGGTTTCCTAAAGCAACATAATTTACCCCAACAAAGAGAATAAAAATTGCGATAGGGCTGTTTTTACTCTTGCGGCTCAAACAATTGTGTATTTAATAATGAAATTTAAGAAAATTGCTTTTGTCTACATATAAATAAAGGTATATACTACCATGCTATGGAATTAGTTTTTTTCGATTAATCCTTTTTTTCCATGCAATCGAGATTAAAAAATCCATATTTTATCTTGTTATTTAGGCATAAACACTTTTTGATAATCAAAAATCTAATCCGATAGCCGGATAGATTATTATTTTCCAAACAATTCTCCATAAACAAAAATGAAATTAATTAAAAGACAAAGTAACATTAATTTGAGAGCTTCACCTCTGCTAACGCCAATTTATTGTATTTTTACTGCCGTAAAGTATTGCCACCTGTATGAATTGCATACGGGGCGTGTCCTAAAACATTTCAGAAATATTTAAATCTCTTTCTGCACCAAAACAGGTGGCAGCGTAGATCATGTTGCGCTTCTCTGTTGCGAGTAAAGTTGGCAAGTTGCGAGTGATCTGGAGGATTTTTCCGAGGATTTTTTGTTTCATTGCATACACATCTGGTTTCACAAAAAAGGCAGGTATCATAAATCAACATCGCATTCCCATAGAAAATGGAATTGTATAAAGGACTAATAATTAACAATTGATATTTAATTTAATAATTTTACAATATAAAATAAACCAAAATGACTTTGTTATTTAAATTTAATTAACGATATTAGTAATACGTAATAATAATTAATTATTGTAACAAAATTATAAATAATCATATTGCTCACAAGTGATGTTGATACATTTTCAGGGTAAGCAATTGCTAAGATTTCTGAGAAGATATATTTCATACTTATGGCGAATTTATGGAACCAATTTAGCATTAGTAAGAAATTTAGATTTAACATTAGCGAGTTAAATACTAGAGTTGTTATATACCCATTTATGAAAATTTAGCATTGACCGTGGCTTTAACTTTCAA
>JARJEC010106036.1:0-11872 GCA_030264575.1 Tachinus sp. AB-2021
CATTAGCATAACAATAATTATTAAAACATTGCAAAGTATATCTATCAAAACGAATACTCAACAAATATTTATCAAATTGAAGAGTATTGGATCCCTCATCATACGAGAAATCGGATTATGATACGCATAATTAGTTGTATGCAAATTACATCTAAAAATTATATTGTATTATGCGTGATTTTTTGTTGATTAATATTAAAATTGAATCTACATAACAGTTCTGGACTATCTATGTGTCCATTGATCAATTTATGCATAAAATATAGCTTTTCTAACAATATACGATCTTCCAAAGACCTTAAATTGTAAGTTTCTGCAAGCGTCTGATTATTTATATTATCCTTTCTCATACCAACCAACTTATATAAAAACATTTTTCTTGTAGCTTGTGTAGTATTTTCTATAATTTTAATTAACTCAACTTTGAAACGGTGACAAATGACAGATCCATATTCTAAAATAGAACGTACTAATGATCTGTACAAAGTAAAACACGCTTCAGCACTAAGTTCCCAAGAAGATCTTGATACAAAACCTAACATTTTTCTGGCTTTGGAACACTTGTTATTAATGTGGATATTAAAGTTAAATTTTGCATCAAATATTATACCTAAATCATATATTTCATAAACTTTTTTCAATATCATTTATGTAGTAAACATGTAGTATGTAGTTGCTTAGATTTAATAGTAGGCTTTTATAGAATTAAAAAACATATTAGACAAACAAATTACAACTTTCTGTAACGTTTCTCTATAAATGAAAATTTTTAGTTCACGGATTTTTTTTATATTACTAATTCTAGTAAATTGTATTAAAATCCAACTTGAAGTGAACTAATTTCTGAAATAATTTTCTATTTTTTATAAATTTTTGCAATGGTTTAGTTTTTATATGGCATTTTTTTAATATAAATAAAGAAATAAAATTTTATTACAATTTATCTCAAACTATGCAATCTTGTAAAATTACAAACTAATCATTCAAAACATAAAATATTCCTTGAAAAATATTAAATCAATTAATAACAATAAGAAATATTTGAAGTGCAGATAAATTTATTTACATTTAATCAATAAACGACCTTATACGTAGAGCGAGGACAAAAGAAAAAATCTTTGCGATTTATTTTATTCTAATCTCTTACCAAAAAAACAAACAATTACGCCGAGCCCGCTACCGCCAAGCATTCACTATTACTGCAGTTTATTTGTTAAAAGACTGAACATCATTTAGTGTAGCTCCCAATATTTTCTATTTAATTGCGATATAATTGAAAGTTCTAAAAGTTAAGTGCGCGTATACCTGTTTTAATGATTGAAGTTACCGGTCTTGTTGTTATAAATGAGAATTATTATTGGTAAAGCAGGAAACAAAGAAAAGTTTAGTTTTATTCAATCAGTTATTAATTTTGTAAGCAAATTGTACTGTCTTTATCAAATTATTGAGTAATGCAAATTAAAAATCAAATATTAACGTAATCTGTACTTCTTAATGCAATAATAATCTTTATAGGTTGATTTGCCAAAACCTAATAACTGTATTTCATAATTATTTTTTGGTGCCTTATTTGTTTACACATATATTAATTATAATATAATATTACAACAAGAAATTTCCAATTCTTTAATATTTTAATTGAAGCCTTTTTGTCCCGAAGCCATAAATTTTTTAACGTATAAAAATTTTAATTAATTCATATTTTTTGATAATTTTATAGAAGATTAGTTGTATAAGTTTTTTAAATTATTTTAATAATTTCTTTAAAATGTGTGATACACAAGACATTTAAATTTTGCAATACACTTTTAATTTTATATACTATTTACACTTATGGGTTGGTGCATGTAAATAGCGTGAAATTCGTTACCGACTAGATGAAAACATAAATTAAAGAATTTATTGGTAAAGTCGGAATTTTGCAAATTAACATACAAACACACAATTCCCGTCCTCTATAAATGGATTCCGCGCAATAAAGTTACGCCAACAAGACAAGTGTTTTCCTCATAAACATACTTATTAATAAATAAAATTGTAATATTGAAATTCCCGGAATGTATTCTTGCGAGACAATGGCAAATAAATATTAATTATGAATGCCCGTTTTATCAAATTTATTAATTAATTCAATGCGGGACGTGAACGAGGCGCGCAACATATCCTTATCTAAATGACATTATTACAAGAGCTTAACGGCTAATTTATGCGAACCGTTTGTTTCTGTTTTACTTTGTCGACTCGAAAATCGTTTATCTGATTTACACATCGTAATTTAACAACGTTTATCGCCGCATAATTTGTAAAATATTTATGGAAAAAATTGTAACGATGAATCTGATCCCGTACAGCCCAATACTTTCACGTAATCGTATGTAAATTGCTCTAATAAGGATTGCATTAAAACTGGCTCGATTCGAAAATATTATTTATTTATGAATTTATCGACTATTAAATAAAGTCTTTGTGTTTGCATTTATTTCCAAATTGAAGAAACACCTGCAACAATTTAATTATGTAATTTTTGAGAGAACCAATAAAATATATAATTCTATGTTATTTCTAAGTCCGCCGAAACAAAAACGTTTCAGACCATATGCAAATTTTCCTTATATATAATAACATTCGAATGCTTTTCTTCCCCGGCAGAGTCATTCTCACACGGCATGAAATTAGAAATTAGAATGACCCTATATATTTATCTATTTATCTGTTGTATAGCTGAAATGCAAATGGCTAGACGTTTATAATGATAGAGATTTTGACCGAATTCCTGGTAGAAAAATAATCGTAAAAACGGTGCCGCAATTATAATGCAAATTTATTATTATTCAGCGAAATATTATAAATGTTGATAATTGAGGATGGAAATGTTCCCTCATTAGAGACAATTAATTATCTTTTTTTTTCTTCTTCAGTTTTATTAAACTAATATTTTGGTATAATAACATTTTGTGGCTAATTAATTTAATAAAGTTCGACTTCCTGTATTCGACTTTCTCGTTGAATTCCGCGCGCAGGGCCTCAAAGTTCCCATCAATAATGCCGAGTTATTTATGTGGGTATTCTTGCCGTAATAAATATTATTTCCATGTTGCAGGAATTATAATAATATTGTTTGAACACGGTGAATTCTAATTGGGAATATTACGTGTTGTATTGTGTTTGCTTTAATTGGGACTTAATTGGCCTTTATTTGGAGCAATGCATTATTCTTGTTTAAACATTTTATGATTTATTGCGATATTTTTAATGTTCCTAATATTTTATATCTTAATCATAAATAGTTGAAACAAATAAAACAAAAATTACTGTGTTTTTTAACAATAAATTGTTAGAAATAAATAAAACAAAAATTACTATGTTTTTTAACCACAAAAATTATTTATTTATTAAATTATAGTTTTAATAAATAAATAAATTTTGTGGTTAAAAAACATAGTAATTTTTGTTTTATTTATTTCTAACAATAAAGTACCATGTTGTAGAGGTCGACTACTATGTGGTACTTAATTATTAGAAATAAATAAACCAAAAATTACTACGTTTTTTAACCACAAAAATTATTTATTGATTAAATTATATTTTTAATAAATAAATAATTTTTGAACCGTCCCTATCATAAATATTTGTTTTATTTTGCAACAACATTTTGATATTTAGAAATTAACATTTGAACGATATTTTGAGTTATTGGTTAATTTGTTTTTGTTTTTGGATTATTTCCGTTTATGTGCTAATCACTTTTTCAATTATTTTGATTTTTTTTGTGCAAATTTGTTAATTTTTTTTGTGTATTCTATTTTTTGTTTGTTTTATTTTCTGTCAATTTTATTTTTTGTCAGTTTTATTTATTTTCATCTACTTATTTTGTTCACTTTTTACATATTTTGTTTGATATTCGATCATTTTTATTGTCTATTTTAAATTATTTTTAGTTTTTATTTTTTTGTTTATTTTGTTCATTTTTTTGTTTTAAGTTGCGTTTTTATTGTGTGGACTTCCACAGATTGTTGTTTTGTTGCTTCGGATTATTTCGTTTCCGGTCCCGAAAGTGGGTTCTAGTTATAGATTGCAATTCAGAAGTTTCTTGTTTTAATTTAAGAAATGAGGCTATTTTAATGCTGCTTGCACATTTCGTACTTAATTTTGTTCACATTATATATTAAATAAACATTTTATTTTCAACAAGTGAAAATAATTTAAAATATGAAAATAATTAATTTTTACCTGATTAAAAAAGAAAACTTTGACTTTACTTAATTTTGGTTTTATTTAAAACTTAAGATAATTAACTAAATGCCGACTCAGCAGGGTCACGTCATATTCACGTCATTTTTTGGTGATATTCGTGAATATAACGTCACATGATCAATATATGACGTCTAACAGACGTAATTTTTGACGTCATAATGACGTATTTTTGTGCCATTTTTAAGACGTCATATTTTCGACGTCATGTTAACATACGTCCCACGCCGAACTAGTTCATGTAGCGCGCCTTCTATTAGCCTCTACCGTTACTATCTTATGCACATGTCACCACACAACAATCCCCATGTTTTACAAATCTAACCTCACTCATTGGGTTTGGCGTTAAGTTTGACGATGGTGATAATAGCAATATTGTAATCACCGAAAAATTGACTGACATTAATATGAAATAACATAGGATATTCAGTGAAATTGAGTTAAACGAAAAATTTTTCATTATGCCGAAGCGAAATAATAATAAGAATAGAATAAGTCATCTAATAAATCACCAATAATTATAAAAACTTTATTAGTTAAAAGTATTGATAAAAGTATTAGATGAAACGTCCTTCTAGATATTGGAATAGGCAGTTATTGTCATTAGTTTTTATTTATTCTGTACAAAGAATAAAAGCTGTTTTTTTCTTATAATTCTATTCTGTTTTAATCTTTGTTTTTTTTTTAATTTCATTAATTTTTGTTAAATTTGTCATTTTCATTTATTTTTTGTTAATTTGTATATATATATATATATATATATATATATATATATATATGTATATAAATGTGTAATATCTTTTTTAATAATTTTTATTTATCATTAGTAAAAGTCTGTTCTTTTTTTGTAATTTTATTTAGTTTTATTTTTAGTTTTATTTTATTTTATTTTTATTTTTGTTAAATACATCATTTCCATTTAGTTTTTGTCGAATTTTTCTATTTTTCTTGTGTGTGTGTGTGTGTGTGTAAATCACTTTTTTTTCAATAATTATCATTAATTTTTATTTATTCTTTGTACAAATCTGTTTTTTTATAATTCTATTTTGTTTTAAATTTTTTTTTGTTAAGTTTGTTATTTTCATTAATTTTTTGTACAATTTTTTTTTGTCTATATATATATATATATATATATATAATATATAATATCTTTTCAATAATTTTTATTTATCATTAGTACAAGTCTGTTCTACTTTATATAATTTTATTTTGTTTTATTCTTAGTCTTATTTTTCTTTTTAATTTTTGTTAAATACATCAATTCCATTTAGTTTTTGTCGAATTTTATATTTTTTTTGTGAGTAAATCACTTTTTTAAATTATTTTCATTAATTATTATTTATTCTTTGTACAAATCTATTCTTTTTCTTATAATTCTATTGTTTTTTATTTATTTTTTTTTTATTTGTCATTTTCATATTTTTTATGTAAATTTTTTTTCAATTATTTTTATAAATTATATTTATTATTTGTACAAATATTTTTTTTTGTAATTCTATTCTGTTTTATTTAGATTTTTTTAAAAATTGTTTGATTTTTATTTTTGTTTTTTTGAGTGTTTTTCAATTATTTTCATAATTTTTAGTTATTATTTGTACAAATCTGCACCCTTTTCTTAGAGTTCTATTTTGTTTTATTCTTAGTTTTATTTATTTTTTTATTTAAATTTATCATTTCCTTTTAGTTTTTGTCGAATTTTTATAATTTTTTTGTGTAAATCGCTTTTTTCAATTATTTTCATTAATTTTTATTAATTCTTTGTACAAATCTGTTTTTTATAATTTAATTCTGTTTTATTCGTTGTTTATTTAATTTTGTTAAGTTTATCATCTTTATTTATTTTTTGTCAATCTTTTTTGCGTGTAAATCTCGTTTTCAATTATATTCATGATTTTTATTTATTATTTGTTCAATTTTCTTCTTTTTTCTTATAATTCTAATCTGTTTTATTCTTTTTTTTTTTTATTTTTGTTAAATTTGTCATTTTAATTTATTTTTTGTAAATTTTTTGTTTTTTTACGTGTAAATTTCTTTTTAAATTATTTTCATAATTTTTATTCATTATTTGTACAAATCTGTTTTTTTTTTCTTATTCTATTCTGTTTTACTTTTTGTTTTATTTTCATTTTCCTTATTTTTGTTAAGTTAAGAATAGATAATCCATTTAGTTTTTGTTGATTTTTTATAATTTTGTTTTTGTATAAATCACTTTTTTAATCAATTTTATTAATTTCTATTTATTATTTGTACAAATCTATTGCTTATAACTTTATTCTGTTTTATTATATGTTTCTTTTTAAATTTTATTTTTGTCATTTTTTTTTGTTTTTTTTAGTATATATTTTGTTTTTAATTATATTCATAATTTTTATTTATTATTTGTTCAAATCTGTTCATTTTCTGTTTTTTAGTTTTGTTTTTTATTTCTGTTAAGAATAAAAAAAGTTAAAAAAAACAATTTATTACAAAAAATAAATAAAAATAATGAAAATAATAGAAAAAAGTGAATTTCCCAAAGAAAATTACTAAAATCGACAAGAAACAGTCAATTTTTGTGTAAATCACTTTTTTCAAAATTTTTCATTACTTTTTATTTATTTTTTGTACAAATCTGTTTTGTTTTTCTTCTTATAATTCTATTCTTTTTTATTCTTTGTTTTTTTTACTTTTTTATTTTGAATTAGGTTTAAAAATGCGCTTGGTGTATGTTTTACTGTATTTTAAATTTTATTTATTTATTTTGACATGTTTCGATTTCACACAATCATTCATCAAGATACAAATATTACTAGTCCTACTACTAATATACTCACTAATATTTATTTTATTTTCATTAATTTTTATTTATTGTTCAAATCTGTTCTTTTTTGTCATAATTCTATTTTGTTTTAATTTTTGTTTTTTTTATTTTTTTTTTAAATTTGTCATTTTCATTTATCTTTTGTCAATTTTTGTTTTTTTGCGTGTAAATCTCTCTTTTAATTATTTTTATTAATTATTATTTATTCTTTGTGCATAATTGTTTTTATGTCCGTTTAATTCGATTCTATTTCATTCTTTTTTGTCTGATAAATTTATCAGTTTTTTTATATTTTGACAATTTTTTGTGTAAAGAAAACTTTTTTCTTTTAAGTTAACCATAAAAACAAAATCTATATTTTTTATTTTACAAATCTATTTTGTAAATAATTATTTTCTCGAAATTTATATATTTTTTCAAAAAAGCACAATTTAATGCTTCGACATTTTTTAAACAACAGTAAAAAATCTATTCTATTTTTTTGTTATATTCAACAACAAATTTTTTAAGACCCAAACAAAAAAAACAATGTTGTTCTGAATTTTATTAGTTTAAATTATGTATTTTATTTATATCAAATTGTTTTATCAAAAAGTCATTATTTTCAAAATTCAAACAACCGAAAAGGGTTTTTTGCATTTTTATCTCCATTTTGCGAAAACAACAAATACATTTTTTTGAAAGTTTCCAAAATTAATCTAAATAGGTTTTTTATAAAAATTTTTAAATAAACACATATTGATGGACTTTGAAAGTGAGAATGGAGAAAGATTTAATTTTAGTACTTAAATATTTTTAATAAAGCAAACGTTAAAAATGTGGTTATTTTTGTGCTATTATTGAAAATATAAAACATTAATGTCCGCTTATCTCAACGATTTTTGAAGAAAAATGCATAAGCATGCATGCTAATTATTGTTCTTTTATTCGAGAAATTAGAATAAAATATAAACTTAAATAAATAAAATCAAAACATTGTTAATTTGTTAATTTCCGTCTAATTAATTGAGCAATGGTTTGTAGGTTTGAAATATTTCCCAAAAACAAACAAAAAATAAATGGAAAATTAATGTGGGTTCCGTTCAAGAATGTAATATTTCCAAGAGTTATTTTTATTCGATTGTCCAGGCTATTTTATAAATATATTTAGAATCGTTATGATTCTCCGGTGTTTATTCAGAGATCGTAAAGCACCCTTAAAATATATAATGAACCATGCTGTTCGAGGCCCCGGTGTGGGAGCGCGAGCGAGACGCAAGAAAAGTAAAAAAAACGAAGGCAGCAGAAGAAGAACCATACAATAACTACCTATCAGTTTGTCATGAAGCGGCGGAACGATATGAATCTATCTCCGTCTGGGACACGGAAAGCTCTGCGATCACAATAAAACATACCTTCGAGATAGAGCGAGAAGGGGAGCGCACCGCACCGAAATTCCACTAATAAATCCATACTAACTATTTTTCCGTCCGTCCTTTACTCGCGTTTCATTAACGTCCATCTTGCATCCCTCTCGCCGCCGCCGAGGCAAACGAATAGAGTAGAAATATGTCAGGTATGCGCGCTATCTCTCTCGCCGGATCATTGTTAAGTTTAAACTTTACCTCTTCAGCTGGCCAGTCTCGTTCAGAGAGCGCAGCCGAGCGGTCGCGAGGATGCAAGCCTTCGAGTGATCACGCGAAGATATCTAAATTTGTTATTAATAATTGTATAAGTAAAATGGTGAATTATAATAATTTGAGTGAGCCGCAAAGGAACATAATAATCCCCATGTGGGATCGCGATTTGAAGCACAAGAAGCAGCGTGCCAGGTGGTGCTTCTTGAGCGTGGTGTTTGCCTTCGTCGTGGGCTTATCAGTCGGGGTGCTCGTGCCCATGCTCTGCGCGAAATCCGCTCCGACAAACCAGCGCGAGCCAAACGCCACTGCCATCAGGAGCGTCTTCCTCAACAACAGCTACGGCTTCAAAATCAACAAGGATCTCAACGAATATCCCACAGTGAGTTTCGTGGACAAGGAGCCCCAATTAACGGAGGACGTCGTTAGTGGTGGCATTTATTGGAGCGAGAGTGTGGAGAAGGCCTTGCCACAGGGCTTCTCCGGTTCCACCCACGAGGATTGGGCCAACTACGTCAAAATCGGTGTCGGGGTGAAATTGGAGCGCGGCTGCGGTCGCATGCAGAACCGCCTCGTCACATTCCAGGACGGCTCGCAGGGCTGCGTCCGCTATCGCCAAAACACCGACCAAATCCAAGGCGAATTATTCTCATTCTATTTAGCGCAAATTCTACACCTTCCTAACCTTGCACCATCCACAATCAGTGTGGTCAATTTGAACACCCCCTTATGGCAAAATTTGCAAAGCGAAATAGCTTCGGCCCAATGGAACACCAATCGGCCCATAGTTTTAACTAAATACATACCGAATTTGGATGCATCCAACATACCGCCTGTATTTAGACCAACTGAGCGACACCTCAATAAAAATGATCTGGTCAATTTATCACCAAACAACAATCAAACAATGAAAAACCTGATCGAATTGTCGCAGTGGTCCGATTTGATAATTTTCGATTATTTGACTGCTAATCTCGATAGGATTGTTAACAATTTGTATAATTACCAATGGAATAGTAACATTATGGAAGCGCCGACGCATAATTTGGCCAAAAAAATCGACACTGATTTGTTGATATTTTTGGATAACGAATCGGGTTTGCTGCACGGCTACCGGCTGCTTGAAAAGTACGAAATTTACCATACGATTCTGTTGGACAATCTGTGCGTGTTCAGGAGGCGGACTGCGGACGTCATAAGGCGTCTGAAGAAGGGCGGCGATGTGGGTGCAATGTTGAGGGATATGTTCGAGAAGTCGAATGGTAAGAAGGTCAAGGATGTGCTGCCCACGCTGCCCGATAAGAGCGTGAAGATTCTGAACGCTAGGATAGACAAAGTTTACAACCAAATAGTTAAGTGCGAGGCGATGTTCGGGGAGAATAGCACATAGCCTTTGTTATTGATTGAGTGAGTTTATAGTTTAGGTAATTTATTGATTTGTGTCGCCAATTGCGAGAACACCAAATAATTCAATTAATTCACGGTTGATTTCCTCAAATTGTTCGTTGTAAGGGTCTTCGCATCTCGACGAACATTTGAAGAAGAATTATGTTCCTATACTTTTATTTTCGCAAAAAATCTTACAAACTGAACGTTTGTAAAGAAACGTTGGATAAATTTGCAGAAAATTGAAGATAATTTTAATTCAAAAGATAAATATAAAATTAACCATAATTTGCCATAATTTCTATTTTTAATTATAAATAATTTGTTAATTTTTAAATAAACAAAAATTTATCAAATTTGCAAATTTTAATTTTTTTTATCCAATTTCGGATTTTTTATATATCAGAAATTTTCAAGATTGGATTTGTGAAAAAATTTTCTATGTATTATATAATTTGGAATTTTTTTCCAAAATTGGATATTTTAAATTAATGGTTTTGCAAAACAATCAAATTTAAAAAAAATGTGCTTTTTTAAGCCCAAAAAAATGAATTTTTTAATATTTAATTGGGCAAATTAAAAACAAATTAAAGAAAGTGTTTATTCCAACATAATTTAATTTTGAAGAAATAGTAATTAATGCTTGAAAATTGCGTTTTTAATTAATTTGGTAAATGACAAATTTTTAAATAAATTTTGTTTGGGGTTATAACCCAATTTGAAATAAATGTTTTTATTCCAAGATAAATAATGTTTGAAAAATGTCAAAGCTTTTATTAATGCAAATTAATACAAACTAATGCGGAACCACAAAAAATGTTTTCATTCGGAAATAATCAAATTTGAAAAATACTTTTATTGATACTAAAAATTTGCAATTATATGATAAAAATGGTAACTTTTTAAGAAATTTTTTATGTTCCAAAATAAATTAATTTTACATAAATTATGCCAAAAATTTTTGTTGTTACCATGAAAATGGCCTCTTTTCAAAATTAATTTTTAATGATCAATTTTAAAGAAATCATTTTTAATTGTGAAATTAATTTTAATTAATTCTAAATTTTTAAATTTCCAAGAATAGCCAATATTTTTATAAAAAAATGCATTTTTTTGATTGGGCAAATATCAAATTTTTGTTCCTAAACTAATATGCATTTATTTAAAAATGATTAAATTTTGAAGAAATATTAAGTTTTATTAGACTTAGTAGTGTCAAAAAATATATTTTTTAATTAATTTGAGGAATGACATTTTGTAGAAACTGCTTTTACTTTAAAATAATTAAATTTTGAAGGAATATCATCATATTTATTAGTGCTATTAGTGCCAAAAAATTATATTTTTTCAATTAATTTGAGAGACGAAAAAAAATATTTATTTTAAAATAATTAATTTTCGAAAAAATATCAACAATTTTATGAGTGCTGTTAGTGCCAAGAAAATATATTTTTTAATTAATTTGCAGGATGCCACATTTTAAAGAAAAATTAAATTTTGACGAAATGTCATCATATGTATTACTGCCAAGAAAATTATATTTTATTATTTAATTTGGGGGACATATTTTGAAGAAAATATTTTATTTTAAAATAATTAACTTTTGAAGAAATCTCAACAATTTCATTAGTGCTGTTAGTGCCAAGAAAATATATTTTTTAATTAATTTGAGAGATGGCACATTTTAAACAAGAATTAAATTTTGAAGAAATTTTAACATATTTATTAGTGCTATTAGTGCCAAATTGTATTTTTTAAATTAATTTCCGGGTACATTTTAAGGAAAAACTATATTTTGAAAAAACGTCAAGATTTTTAT
>JARJEC010106050.1:0-10246 GCA_030264575.1 Tachinus sp. AB-2021
TTGAACAATTGCTGCTGAATATTGCTGATAGAAATGTCTTTAAAAATCTTTATCTCAAGAATGGTTCAGAATAGAATATAGGTTTATCGACAAATTTTGCTTGATGTTCTATATAACATGTTTCCATTTGGCAAACTGGGACCGAAACACCGTGTATATAGTGAGTATGGTAAAATGCCATCCCCCATGTTTTTGCTTTATTATTCGTTATTTTATATTTTTTATAAAAACAGGTTTACACGATACTACTATCAACTTTTGATTTTAAAATAAAAAAATATTTTTTTATTTATGAAAAAATTACGTTTTTTCCTCTTTCCATGGATATATCAATTTTTATATCAATTATTTAAAAAAATCAAAAAGAATTAGAATATTATAATAAATATTAATTATAATTTATTAAAATATTTTTTGATGGTAGAAATAAAAAGAAAATGCAACAAAAGCAGTTTAATATATGCAATACATAAAGAGAACACTCTCTGTAAAGTCCGACAACTGTGAAATATCTCACAAACCACATTTCAGATAACAAAAACAAAAATAATTTTTTATTTTTGTAAAGCTTTTAAATGTTATCACACTTGACCTAGACCCTTATTTCCAAGGAGTTGGATTAAATAATTTTAAATCTTAATCTAAAAAAAAATCTTAAGTAAGAAGCCCCGCCCCGTTTTTATTGCAGATTCTACAGAAAAATACACGACTTTTATATTTAACACTTCTCTTTTTGCGTGATTGATAACGCAATAAAAAACAAAATTTAAGAAATTTAAGAAAACTGGAAGTGTAACAAATTAAATAGAGATATTAAAAGATAATGAAGATAACCGGCAACAATATTATATCAATTAATTCTATAGGAAAAATCTACGTGAAATGAAAAGAAACACAACCTAATTGAACCATTAAAACCCAACAAAAATAAATAAGTTTTTACTTAGCAACACGTTATGAGAATTTCTGAAACACGTTACTTTGAATAAAAATTGATACTTAATATTTAACCAAAAAAATAATTAATTGACACTCGCGCAGAGAACACATAAAGTAGGTCGGTTGTGCATGCAAAAAGCTCACACTTTAAAATTCTTGCGCTTGTAATGATAATAGCTATTTACTTATCCACGTACGAATTGTAGATAAATAATGTATTTAATACTCATTATTAAAATATTTATTTTTCTTTCAAATAATTGATATAGAAATTTATACATAATTGGAAAGAAAAACGTAGATATTTTTTCATAATAAAAAATAGGTTCTCGATAAAGAAAAATTGATAGTCGCATTGTGTAAACCAGGATTTATAAAAAAAATATATGTTTTGGTTGTTAACAAGTACATTAAATTTAATAAAACATTTATACAAATATATTTTCTAATAGCTATAAAGATAAAATATCGGGATATTTTTTAATACTTATCACGTATATTTTGTTTTAAAACTCTTATAAAAATTGTATTCTTATATACAGAACTTTTTTATGATACTCATATTGTAATTAATAACAAAATCTACAATTTTTTAAGCAAACAATTTCGTTAGTCGTAAATCTGGTTTTATACGAAACAAAAATTTATAATTTGTAATAATAATTGGGAACGACCAATATTCTTTCTATAATTTTCAAAACAAAAAGATAAACTATATTTATCTTTGTTTTAACGTCCTTTAATGGTTATGGGAAATATTTTAAAACGTTTTATTAGGATTAGTTGCAAAATTTTATTATATTTAATTTCTTGTAGACGTTTTGGGGGCAAAACCGCTCTCCTTCATCAGAGCTAAAATACACTAATAAAATAAAAATAGAGAAAATTAAATTAATTATTGATACAAGTAAAAAGAACAACAAACCACAAAACTGCAGCATGCAAAATACTAACAAAAAACTAACCAGCCAACATTTCCTTATCTATTTTTCTAAAACAATGACAAACGGAAACGTCTGCAAGAAATTGAATATAATTAAATTTTGCAACTAGTCACAGTAAGCCGTTTTAAAATATTTCCTATAAAAATATAAACGTTTACATTCATCTCCTTGATACAAAATGTAAAGAAATTTGGGTTTGAATGGTTCGATTAGATTGTGATTAAAATTTTTTTTCATGTGACTTTCTAATGTCATAATTTCTTTCAATTTCACACTCTATTATTTTATTTAATTTGTTACACTTCCAGTTTTCTTAAATTTCTTTACCAATGTAACAATTTCCTTATACCAAACATTAAGTTCGTTCTATTTCAACACAGGTACTTTTACATATCGATACGCCACATGTCAACACTTAACAATAAGAACACGTTGTTCTAAGCTCAACATATGAAACAAAGTATAATTTATCAAAATATTTTTTTTCAAAAGCTATTGTAATTTCAACAAAAAAAATCCGATATTAAATGTTTAATCTTAAATAAATTGAAAATTTGTAAAATTTGAGGTAACGCGTATTACATTAATATTGGGTGGATTAGTCATAAGTCTGAATTAACTGTAATTAATATGCTATATTTTTTTATAAACAAATCCGTTTATGGATTACACCTACACAACATAACATTAAGCTTGACATTCTTGTTAAAGATATAAAAAAGTTAAACATTATTAAACTACTAAAAAAATTATCCACTTCAATGTGGGTGTAAACACAAAATAAAACTTGACTAAAGATATATTTGTATTATATTAGGTATTAGGTATTAGATAATTAGGTAATAGGCATTCTTCTACAGTCAGGCTCACATAAATCTAGTACAAACATATTTGTTTTGTGCAATTAGATCTTTAGGTTCATACTGATTTATAGTCAAATTGGCATCTGTTAATAGATTAGGTAGAATGAATAGTCACTTTTACAACAAACAATTTTAGATAATAAAATAAATAGATCTAAATAAGATTGACTAAATTTGTGTCAGCATAATTGTACAGCATTGAAAATAAAATTAAGATTATTTTATTATTTGTTTATAATTTGTAGTGTAATAATGTAATAATTAAATTAAATAAATATAATAATTTGCTTCAATAAAATTACAATTTATAAATATTTTATTATATATTTATACGAAAGTAAAAGCGTTAATAATTGATAATGAAATCGACAAATTATACACAATCATGTGGACATTAAAACAATATTAATATTATATATTTTATAAAATAAATTAAATAATATTCACTCGCATTTTCAATAGCTATTATTTAGTACAATTTGTTAAATACCATATAAAATTGTGCTATTAAATTGAAATAAATTTGTAACTGTTTTTGTTAGAATACTTTTGAAAAGGAATTTAAAAAATGTAATGTTTTTTGCTCAATAGAAAGAAACAAAAGTCGTTGAACTCTGATAGTAATCGTCCATAGGTATATAGTTCGATGCAAATCCGGAATTTAACATGGCGCTTTGAACGTCTACGCTTCTCTCATACTGCTATTTGTCTCGTTTCAGTAAAGCTCATCAAACTATTTCTAGATAGTTTCCGCTAGTAGTTCATAGGTGGCGGCGTCACCGCAAGCTTAAAAGCTCACAGCACTATTACACAAATCACCGACCAAAACATGACTGACTGCCTACATATGTTCCCGCTCCTGTAATCTCATGACGCACAGATGCAAACGAGTGATTCCCTTTTTATTACCCGATCCATTGAAATAATATAATTTTATTCGGTTTGTTTTCCCATTATTTATAGATAAAATGAAGTGTCCGTGATGTTTTTATCATTGCGCTATGTACGCGTATTAGTCAAAGCAAGCGTTGATTTATTACTGCCACTATTAGTTTCGTTTTTAAAGAGAATTCTATATTAGTTTCCTTTGGTAGACATTTTTGAGTTTTAAATTTGTTTTTGATGTAAATCATTGCAAAATTAGGGGTGAAATGAATAGTTGAATTTTAAAAAATATGAATGTATCCCGTAAAATTTACAATTTCTGTTGGAAATACGCGTGCACTATAAAAGCATCGGAAAAAATTTCTAGTTGCGAACGAAAATTAAATTTCATGCATATTTATTATATAAAATGGTTTCCGATAAATGTAACTCTCTCCGTCTGCGTGATTTTTATATTTTTACAGTAAAATAATGACCGTAAAATTACTTATGTTTATTGAACAATTATTTTCGAATTTTATAGATATACGGATTTTTTATGGAATTGCATAACGTAAAATAAAAATATAAAGTGTCAACTTTTGTTTAGCGGATTTTATGTCGTGTACCTATAAACATAAAAATCTTTAGTGGCTGCTTTAAGAATGACACCTTTTACGAAGGGCGAAGTAAACAGAAAGTATTATTTATTTTATGTCCGTGTAGGGGTTTACAAAATCTGTAAGATTGTGTATTATGAATTGCTCAATGTAATTAATTTGTTGTCAATTAATTATTTATTTAAATTTACCAATCGTAAAATCTATTCAATGTTTGATGTCAAAATATGGTGGAATTCAATAGTATTCATTCTGAAAATTATAAAAATTAAAACTCCACCAATAAGAAATTGCATAAAATATTTCATATTATATTTGTGGAGTTTTAATTTTTATAATTTTCAGAGTGAATAAAATCTATTACTGAAATTAATACCGATATAATTTAAACAACCGTTAATTTAATTTAAAATAAAAATAAATAACTCTATACAAATATATTAATCGATTTTTAACCCTTATATGTTAAGATATTAAACACTCTATAGTGCTGAGGGTTGCTAGTACTGTGTAATCAGTACATGAATTATTGCCAGTTAGAAATGGGGTCAGTAGTATGAGAAATGGAAAAACCCTAAAGCCTAATTGGAAATTAAAAATATTTACATTGTAATTATTATTTTGATTAACTATATATAATTTCTAACAAGTTGATATTAATTTTAAATATTAATAATGTATGTTACTTAAATTAACGTGTGAATATAAGGTTGCATATGTACGGGCTCAAGACTGCACACTCCCCTAGCTAGTATTTAACTCCGCACGGTCTGTGGCGATCCCTTCAAATTATTTCACTGTATTATTACTTAAAAATTTTCTCATAAAATAGCGGCGCAATGTAGAATGCGGTTTCATATAAAATTGGATTATAAAAACTTTTGTTCACCCCTGCATCGTTATACGTAAGACATAAATTCGGCAATATAAGGATATAGTCACTTGACGGTTGCATTTTTATTCCCCACAATAACGTGTTAATTTCTTTTTTATTCTAACGGTAGACACTACAAGAAATTGCTTTTCGTTTATAATGTTTGATTTCAAATAAAGGTTATGGCGAATAAGATTACTTCTCATAAAAATACAAATAAATTTCCACCCAACTTTAATACATGTTGTCCGGCAAATAAAAACGTATAAGCATTAAAAGTGTATGAAATAGCAATACATACTTATCTTTAGCTTTGCTTTATTATTAATCCTATTATTAATTTAATAAAAATCGGTCAACACTTTTAAGTTATAAATGAATTGGTTTAATGCAACATAATCCACAATATTAAATATGCATAATACCAGGCCCAGCGCTGCATAATATGTAGTAATATTATTACAAATCAACGAATCGACCCCATTCAGGCGGCAAGTTTGTCAAAACACGAATAAGTTTTTCATGGAAGAATTGAGATTGTTATATCAAAATATGTAACGTTGAGATTTTTTATAATTGGCTAATTTTCATTAAGGGTTGAAAGTTGAAAATTATTGGATACAAATTTGAAGATGATTATCTGGAAAGTTAATAAAGAAAATTTAATTCTCTTTGCGGAATTGTCATAACAAGAGTGCGAATAAAAAATATTACTTTTTTAAAAAATAAGTCAATACAATACAATAAGTACACAATGAAAGTATTACCTACCAAAAAAATAATATGTATATGATATTATAAAATATTAATGTAATTTAAATCTATACTAAATTATTGAATTCATCATCATGTATGAATTATATGTACTATAAAATAAAAATACATATTCTACAAACTATAAAAATTAAACATTATTATATTACATTATATTATATTAATATAGTTATTTATTGTATAAGTGTTTTACTTAGCATTTTATCCACGCAAGAATGTTTAAACACGAGAACGTAGTTTGAGCGTTTAATTTCGATGAGTGGATAAAAAAAACTACTATAACACGAATGCAATACAACGTCTTATCCACAATCATATATATATATATATATATATATATATATATATATATATAAATACATACATACATACAACATTAATAAGACTAATTCTAATCTGGCATCACGATGTCCATATCAAAATTCCCCGAAACCTACTGAAAACTATAAAGCTAGTAGTTACTATTGTAAGTTTGTTTATTTTGCCCTGTATCAACACATTGATAAAAATAGTGTATTTGGGAAAAATAGTATATTTGTGTAAAAATAGAAAAAATTGATTCTATCAGAAATTTTTGAGAAAGCTCAAGAAGCAACTCTGCGTTTATTGCCAGACAAATCCAAGACACTTTACAAATAAGAATTTATTAAATTTAACGATTAGAAAGAACGGAGAGTAAGGACAATAAATGAGAATGTCATGCTTTTATATTTCTTGAATATCAAGAAAAAGTATTCCATGTTAAAAGCAACTATAAACGTGAATAAAACACAGATATTTCAAAATATAGCAACTTGTCAGCTTATTTGAAGAGTGCATCTAAAACGTACAAATAAAAAAATTATGCGTTTTTGTAAGAGAACATATAAAAAAAATGATACCAGCTCCCGAGAAACAGTATTTGATGATTAGGGTATAGCTCTATATATAATATAGGTTGTATTAATAATAATAATTTTATTCCAGGCTATCCATACAGATATAAGAGAAGTCATAAATTCCAATTGACAATTTTACAATAAGTATAAGTACACAAAATAAATAAATATAGTATAGAATAATATCACAGATAGAACATTGAAACTTTATGAGTTTAACTAAAACTTTTTATTTTATTAAATTGTTTTATTAGTAACATTTTTAAATATTAATAATGTATGTATTTTAAATGTAGGCAATTTATTAAATATTATTCTGGTTGAAACATTTAACATAAGCTAATAACCCCTTTTTGAAATTTAAATAATCTTTGTGAGTTCAGAAGACGTTCTCCAAGCTGTAATTGCATATGGCATGATCGATTGAATTCTTCCAAAATAAAACAATTTTAATGACAAAATATTAACAATAGGTTGTAGTTGATTTATCAAATAACATAAAGTACTAATATTATTACATAGACAATCAATGTGTTTGTTTTAATTTAAATTTTCGTCAACGACTATACCTAAAAATTATTTTGATTGTTATTTAACAATACTAACATTATTGCACCAAATAAGTAAACCTGAATCTTTTGTGCAGTTTTATGTCAAATCAAATTGAAGGTGAACCAATTTTTTGTGTTGGTAACTAAGCAATTATTTCTGAACCATGTATTGGACTGCATTAACTATTATATTTACTTGAATTATTCTGTTAATTAATATTTGTTCAGCTAGTAAAAGTAAAACATCATCATCATGCAAACGGTACAGTTGCGGTCAAATTTAAATCATTCAGATATATTATAAATAGTCGAGGCTCAAGGATTGAACCCTGTGAAATACTTCGCATTTTTAAAGGTTTGTACTTTACACATTCTAAAAATTGAATGGTGATAGTCTTTACTATGTGATATTGCATTTTAATAAATAAAATAAATTTTTATATATGATAGATACAAATATATTTTTTTTTCTATCAGGTAATAAAATATATAAAAAGTTGTTTTATTTATTATACATTCTACTTCTACATTTATTCTCTAAATAACTTTGAAACCAATCTAAAGCTATTCCTCTAATACAACATAGGTGTTGCTGATGCCTGTAGATGTTGTGATTTAACCAATTTAAAAATTAATAATGTACAAGATACAGAGTCCGGTACCGGGACCCACATTTTTCGTAAATTCGCCATTATTGAAAACAATTTTTTATTAATGCTGTGAAGATGTGTAAAAAGTATATTTTTCGATATATGAATCAAAAATACAATGCACAAGCTGTTGGAATCAATACATTGTCAAAAGTATCTTCAAAAGTTGCTTGTTGTTTGATATTACAAAATGCGGAAATTTACACTTCCCACTGTTAAAAACGTACTTTATCAAATTTGTTAGTAAACAAATCTTTTGATATTATACCCAGCAAACATGAATAAACTTGATATTACAAGAAAAATCTTTTGGTTCCAAAAATGAAGAGACATTAATAATTTCTGCAAATTCCTTCCTTGAAAACTCAGACACTATGGCTTCTGAAAATGTATACAGTAATAATATTGTTATCAATGGAAAAAAATTAAATTTTTGTGTTAATATAAATATTAATGTTAATGTAATTCAATAAATTTGACTGACTTATGTAGTATTTTCCATTCTCCTGAAAGAGTGCAATAGAGTTACTTTATTCCAATATAGCAAAAAATTCTACTTTATATAGTAAAAATTAAAATAATTATAGCCCCATTATGAGTTGATTGTAGAAAATAGTATATTTCAAGCCCAGTTGCAGACTGCGGGCAAAGCTTATAAACCGAGCGTAGGAGTGGTTTATAATTACTTAAGGTCTGCAAATGTAGTTTCTTATGTCATAAAAATAAATATGTCATAAAAATTGGGTGATTAACATTCGTCATTATGTAAGAAAAGTGAAGTGTGAATAATATATTTAACCGGTTGTGGAAAAAATATTTTAATCTACTCATTAGATGCTAAAGCAATTCAGTTTTTTCATTTTTTTAAATTATATAAATTTCTACTCGGTCTAACAATAGTAAATTATGTTATTATGAGTAAAAGTGATAGTTGTGGCGTGCATAAACATTTGTTTTGCCAAACTTAGTGAGAAAAATAATTCAGCCACATAACTCACTTTTTCTCCGATTAACATATACCATTTAATTTGCAAATGTATTCAGATAAATTAGTAAAGATCGAGAATTAAAAAAACAACACTAATTATCAAGAAAGTGAATAAAATAATCAGGAACCTTTGCAATCATGACAGCATTTATAAGCAAACAAAATTGTAGATCATATAAAAATATATCAAACTGTTATTTGCATTGAAAATTGGTAAAAGTAAAAATGCCTAGGTATAGCCACAAAGGTAGAACTTTTACTCCTTGTCCGAAAAGTAAAACTTTTACCAGTTTGTAACAAATGTTGTCACCTTTTTGACGTTTGCAAATAAAATATTTTTATAAATAGATCAATTTCTCTATTAAGATAATAAATAAGTGCACACTAAAATATGATTAGTGACCTATAAGGTTTAATCAAATTTTAAGCTTTTAAGTATTTTCAAATTTTAGAAAAAATACTATAGCCGGAATTAATATTATATAATTTATAAAATAAATGAAATAACATTTACTCGCATTTTCAATAGCTATTATTTAGTGCAATTTATTAAATAGCATATAAAATTGAGTTATTAAATTTATAATAATATACCAATATACATTAACTTTTTCTATTTATGTGTTATGGAATTGTAAATTTTAATTTTTTTTAAGTAAAATTTCTATGCCAGCGATTTTTTTCTAAGTTCATTTCAAATTTAGCGTCACGCGAATCTATAGTAACAAGATTCTCAATCGTCAAATGCATTAAAAATTTAACTTTGACCCAAAAAAGCAATTGAAGAATAGAATTGAGATGGGCAACATCAATATAAACAAATCAAATTTGACAAATTATTTAATAATACTTGTTAGTGTCAGATAAATAACTCTATATTAATGTATAGTAATTGGTTTAATTAATTTACTTTGAAACACATTGAATTATTTATAAGGCAATCTGAGTAGCGTAGCTCTTGAAAGACTGTCTATGATGTTATGGGTTCCGGGTTTGATTAATAAGTTTAAAAAAAATTGTAATAAAACTTTTACTTTTGTTGTGTGGTGCAAGCACTCTTACATGTTTTTTCCTTATTTTTGAACTAATAATAATAATAATAATAATAATAATAATAATAATAATAATAATAATAATAATAATAATAATAATAGTACTAATTTTTTTTAAAGTGCATCTAAATCAGAACAAAAACTGCACAGTTTTGTCCGCCTTTATTAATAACAAAAATACCCATGTTATGCTGCTTAATTCGAGACAACCTCTATAGTTATATATATATATATATATATATATATAAC
>JARJEC010106076.1:0-11149 GCA_030264575.1 Tachinus sp. AB-2021
ATAAAATGTTGTAACCTGTATAGGACCTTTTACTGTATTTTCTTTACGATTATTAAAAAAATTATTATTAGTGGGTAATAATATAATAATAAAAAACAAGATACAACAAAGTTTTATGAGTAGGTCAAGTAAGTGACTAAATCATTATGAATTTCTAATTATACCATCCAAACTTAAGATATGGTCTATCTACTGACTTTAATCGCTGCGACTAAGCGCATGTGATTAAACAAACCAATCGTAAGATTGCGTTCTATTGACTGTGAGATGTCGCAACAAATTGCATCGGTTTGTTTAGTCGCATGCGTTTAGTAGCAGCGTTTAAACGCAGTACATAGACGAGGGGTCGGCAACCTATGCACGTGTGACGGGCACGCGGTGGTGTTCTCAGTGGCACTCTGCACTACTACAAAGTAATTAGGAAAATCGCATTTTTTTTTAATAGATTGAAAAAAAAACATTGAGACGAAGCGAGCTATTTCGGGTTATAAGAAACGAGTAGCTTTTTTGTGGAATAACAGGAATTTGTTCGCTGTAGGCTTGGCCTAAAATTAATAGTTAGGCAACCAATTTTTCGCAATAATTATTTGATCCATTATCTACGACGCATGCGCATAGCACACAGGCATTTGTCTTTTACGACACTACGTATCAGTTGTGAAGTGTTAGGTTTTTAATACTCGCATGTTGAACACAATTCCGCGACATAATGGACTCTCCAAAAGATAAATAGCGTGATGGGATCAGGTTTATGGCAGCTAAAGGTGTTTTACGCCGAGCTAATGTCTTGAATAAGTTTTTGACATGTCTGAAACAGATTCAAATTTTTCTTAATGAAAACAACAACAAAAAGAATGGTTATGCAAATTGATGAATGAACCAAACTTAAGATTGCAAGGAAAGTGCCAAATTGAGCTCGAATTTTTTCAATATTAGAAAGGATTTTCTTCAAAAATAAGTATATTTTTATGCGATGTTAATTAATAGCCACAATTACTTTAAAACTTATATGCCTATATTTTCCTCCCATCATATTTTTCTATCCAACAAACACCTTCAAAATTATGGAAAGCAGTGTTTATGAAAATGCAAAAAATCTGGAAGATTATTCTAAAGAAAAATCGACTGCTATATTAAATTGTTAGATGTCATTATCAAAAATTAAGATATTATAATTATTAAATAATTACTACCATTTTCAAAAAGATTTAATTCTTTAAAAAAATTACATGTGCTCTGCTTTTTGTTTTTGGTTTCATATATCTCTGTGAACATATTTTTTCTCACATGAAATATATTTTGAGTTGATAAAAAAGTCGTTTAACAACTGAACATTTAAAAGCTTGTTATTTAAAATTAAAAGAAACAAATTTAACCCCTAGTATTGAAATGCTAAGTAAATGCAGGGAGGGACAAGGTTCGCGCTATTTTTATTTAATCTCTGTTGGAATTTTATATTGTTTAGTTTTTAAATAAATATCTTTAAAAAATAAATTTAGTATCAAATTCTTCTCTAGAACTTCAATATACAATATAATCAACATATACTATTACTTTCTGGTAATAGTATATGTCGATTATATTAATGCGGAACATAGACCACACCTTTATTATTATGATATTTGTAGTTTGCTGACAAATAGATAATTGCAGTGATAGGATTCAACCGGTTTATTTGAACCGTATGTTAAGAAATTTTAAGTTCGGCTTGTTAAAATACATACAAAAATTGATTTTCGAATAAACATCAATGACAACGAGACTTTCTTGAAAATGTGTTAAGAAATAGAGATAAATGTAATATTCCCAAAACTATTCAGAAATTGAGCAGAAGCTGAAAGAGGCTTCAGCCTTATGAATAATATGTACAAAAAAACAAAACAGACTGATCGTTTCAAATATAAGTATTATGGTTATTAATAAGTTTCAATTTTTGATTTTTTTCTTATGTACTTCGTTTGTGCTTAATTTTTATGTTTTTTTGGTATAAAAGTTACAAGCAAAAAAACTAAAAAAAAATTACTGGAGCACTGAAAATAAAATCGAAATTTGAAACCTCATGCATCTCTGTAAACTGGTTGTTGAGCAATTTAAATCCTATCACTGGTTATTTGTAGTCAGTTTTGAATCTAGAATTTAAAATGTCACGTTTACTATACATTTGAAAACAAGGGTGAGGAAACAAGTTGCAAAAAATTATTTAAGAATGTGAAAGCATTTAACATTTACGATACAAACATAATTTTAAAAAATAGTAATATGAATTTAAATATTAAATTATTCATTTTAATTAAATATTCCGTTTTATTTTAGGATGTTATAATTAGAAATTCACTATATTTCGTCACTTAGTCGACCTACTCAAAAAATGACTATTTTGTATCTTTTCTTTAGATAATTACCCACTAATAATAAAATAATAATTTTCTTAGTAATCGTAAATTGCAAAATTTTGTATTACACAAAGAACAAAACTAATGACAATACTGCTGCAGTAACCACAAGTAATAACATTAGTGCGCAAGTTGGATGCTTTGCAGAACCTATGTAGCATTCAAATCACTTGTAGTTCAGAGCCTCCATAAAACATTGTATGAACAAACGTAAGTTGAAATATGTATAGAGTTGTGAGTCTATTTTTTTTCCTTTTCATTGGCACTTGTTTTTTTCTTCTTCAATTAAGAACACCAAAAAACTATTTCTTAAATTAGTTCAGCATTCACAATACTACAGGCCATACGATTTTCTCTATGATCTGTAGGACTAAATATTGTAACATATCATGCGTTCACCGAATTTCCGAACCTAAGATAAGCGTTCGGCTCTACTCGGCCGAGGGAACGGATTAAATGTAGCAAAAATATCGTAATAAATTGTTGGAATTATTGTTCAAGTTATTTAAAATAAAATTATTTTCTAAACTAAAATTATAAATGTAATATTTTTTTAAATTTAATAAATACTTACTCACTCACTCAACGTTAAACATTATACCGGGTGACAACTAAAACAGGTACACGCCAATATTTATTATTCGTGACTATTTTTTGATTTTTCTACAAACCAATAAATAATTGCAAATGCTCATCATGTTATAATACAACCAATTAGATTATTATTATAGTGGAAATATTAAAGGTTGGCTTTATTATACTGGGTCTATTTAATTTATACTCTTATCAACCAATCACAACATGCGTATGGACTAACCTACATGAAATATCAGCAAATATTTTGAATATTTTACTTGTTGATCGATTGTCTAGTAACGTCCATAACACTGACAATTTATAATTGAGAATTATATTCACTAAATAGTCCGACCAAATACCATTTGTGAATTTAAATTTAGGATATTTAACACTAGCGGGATGCATAGAAGAACTCGTGTTAATTTGTCACTTATGGTATTTCTACACAGTAATTGTCTGTTGATACGTTGTCGCGGAAACAATGTAATAATTCTAAAATTGGAATTAAACTGTGATGATGAATTGACAGTAATTTAAGATAATTCATTTTCATTTATACTCGACTTATTTTTAAAAATATTAAACTAATTTGTTTTTTGTTTTTGTTGCCAAACGGAAATAATCATTCGAGGGCTTCGTCCTCTCCTGATTATTGCCTGGCAACAAACTTTCAAAAAAACTTAAATTATTCTCGCATTATTCTCAGTCTCGTGTGGTATTACTACTGAATATTTTTAATAAAATTTGTATACTTCATAAGATCCTGCTTTGCAGTTAAACATTTCTAAAATACCATTTCCGATTTAACCGGCAATAACGTGTTCTATTTAAAAAAATAATTTGATTTAATTTTTTAAATAGAACTCCCAATATTTTTTGTAATTTTGGCTTTGTTAATCGATTTTACTTTTATTTAAAACTTTTAATTTTCAGAAGTTTCGGTACCATAACCTCATTCGTACCAAAATTGTATATGTGTTGCAAGATTAGAAGAAAGTATTTTATATTCAAGATTTGTCATTAAAATGTCGAATAGAAGAGGGCTAAGTGGATAGTCCATGGGAAGACCAAACTGTTTTTGATATAATTTAGAATTAAATTTAAAATAATTTTGTTTTGTGCACGTTTGAAAAGCGTTTTCTAATTCAATCTTTGCAGAAATAATGATTTGGGATTTATCAAGAATATCTTGAATTATTGCAATGCATTCGTCTGGTGGGATATTTGAGAACATATTTTTAGCGTTAAATGAAACTAGTTTACAGTTTGGAGGAACATTCAGTTTTTTAAGTTTCAATATAAGTTCAACGGAATTTTGTAATCTTTACAAATTTTTAAACACATAAAATACAACTCTGCAACGACCAGCTTGACCTCACCTACACCCCAATTAACTTACTCCCCTACTCAATCTGACAATAATTACCTGTTTGTTTGCTAACCCCCAAAATTTTGTTAATGTTAAATCTCTTTTAAAAGCGCGTTTTACTTGTGATGTAACCTTTTAATCTTTTTTGTTTTAATGTACAATTTTTGTAATAATGTTAATCACTACCGCTTTAAAGAGTTGATTTGTAAAGTTTTAATCCCTTTTGTTTATTATATAAATTGTGTCTGTTACTTTGTTAATTTATTTCTGTAACGTCTGATAAAGACTGAAGTTCAGTCGAAACTGCAATCACGGTGTGACTAAATAAATCGTAATACAAAAACCTAGTAGTTTAATTTTCTTATCTTAGAGTATTAAATAAGTAGTATTTTTTGTGATTTAAAAAAAATATTTAAAAAAAAGGTTATGTTACCAAAACTTTTGAAAATGAGTATTTATACGTAAAATATACTAACAAATAATAATTAGTAAAAATAAAGCGGGTGTTTAAAATTACAAAATTGTTATCGTTTGTGGTTAAACCAGAAATGCTTCTTTTTCGAATTATCGCCATACCAGTGGAGATTTGAAGATTTGCTATCCCAGCTTTTTTACAACAAGGTTTTTATAGAAGAATATATAATTCATCGCCCAAACACGTTAGATCCGACATACGTATCTAAAGTCATTTCATTCTGTCACACTCACATGCAAATTAACATCCAATTCTTATTTCGAAAAACGATGAGTCATACTCATATCTTGCCATTTTCACTATTCTGTAAAAAAAAAATTTCAAGTTTCAAAAAGTTTCAACACCTACCTATAGTATTAAAATAAATCAGCTGTAATTTGTGCAAAATTTAGGTAGATTGAATGTCATACCGTCGGTAATTTTACTATTTTATAAAAACCACCACATCAAGAACGGGACTTTGATACCAACATATCAAACAAAAATCTCAGACATGCAAATTATATGGATAGGAGTACTAGTAGTAGCGCAACAGAATTAATGCACCAAAAGTATTTGTTACTAGATGTAGCAGATGCCATTTAGCTAAGCAAAGTGTCGTACCAAGCATTAGCAATGTTGCCAAATAAATTAATGAGCAAATCTAATCCTGCCTTTCTTATCCGCACAGTAGATTCTTATATGAGAATTTTGTATAGAGTACTTACTAGAGATGTCGACGATACAAATTATATTGATAATTGTCGGACAATTTACGTCATGTCAATGCTCTTTTGATAAATGTAGATTTTGCTAGGTTTTTTATGTTTAATTTATCTTAATTTATGTTTAATGTTATACAAGATATTATTATTATGGGTAGTTATAAATATATACTTTTGTATGTTGTTTTTATGCTTTATTTATTTGTTTTGCCAGACCGGAATCGCCATTTCTGGCATCGTCAGTGTCCTTTCTACAATTGTTATGTTTGTTTAATTTAATTTAATTATAATATTACTTACATTCTATGTGTGGTGTTTATACAATAAAATTGCAATGCTTGTGCGTTGCGTCTGTAATGTATAATTTTCGTGTGTTGTTACATATCTTGAGTGTCTGTGTGTAGTGTTTATGATGAGTTGCGATTTGGTGCATTTTTTAGGAATGTGTAGATGTGTACGTAGGGGTTATTTATTTGTTCATTTAAACAGATTATTGAATTATTGTTTTTTAGGTTATCTATTTCATATGAATATAACATTGTGATATTGAGGCCTTTGCATGCAAACATTGGTGTAGTAGTTTTAAATTGTGTTTTGTGTTAAATCTGTGTTCCGCTTTGTCCAATGTAAGTTGCTGGACAGTTTTGGCATTTGATTTGATATACTCCAGATTTCATCAGTGTCTTTTTTTGTTTGTTTTAATGTGTTAGTTATTATCATTGATGTTTTTATATCGTATTTGTGTAGAAGTTTTTTTATTTTGTTGCTAATATTGTTGTGTTATGAGAGTGTTCTTTATTGGATGTCGTGTGTGTTTTGTGTGTGTGTGTGATACTGTTGTGTTGTTGTTTAGTTGTGTTTTTTGTTTGTGTTATTTGATTTTTTTTGTTTATTGTGTATAGCGGCTAATGATTACTAACTACTAATTTTATTATAATATACAAGTTTATAAGTTCTGTATTTAAGTATGTGGGCGAAAGTGGTAGAATTAAAACTCTGTGTGAGTGCATGGAAAGCTGCTAATTTGTTGTTGTTGCTATGATTGGAGTCAAGTGTGATAATTATGCCAGAGTTTTTTGGTTTTCTGTAGATTTTTAAATCAAATATTTATATTAATTTACATATACATTATATTAATATAATGAAGACATTATTATTATTATTATAACAATTTTAATGATTATTAGTTTAAATCGATCAATGTTCATTGTTTTATATACAGTGTCCGACAAAAAGTGTGCACCGCATTAAAAACTTTTAATAAAAGTGCTTGTGCCAAAACATGTAATTTCTTTCAAATAGCGTTTTTCAAAATTGTCAAAATCTAAAAAGTACTTTATAATATTTGTTTTGTTGTGCATTAAATTTTGTCTTATTGAACAATCCTAACGCCACAAATATTTATGTTTGGTTATTTTTGTAAAAAAAAAAATATTTTTGTTTTTTAAGCTTAATTTTAAGTTTTTGCTTAATTTTAAAGTTAAAATTTTTATGTGTGAAGAAGTCAATTCTTTTTTTTTTAAACAATAAAAATGTAATTTTATAAAAATGTTTATATTTTTGGTGCATCGTACATTATTGGAAAACTAAATTTTAATGATATGTATCTGAAAATACTTTTAACTTTTAATGGCTTGTGAAAACTCCAATTTAATACTCTAAATGAGCCAGATTCACAAAATAAATAAAATGTCCTTGTACAGTTGCCTAAATAACGAGATTTCTTTTATTCTGTTTGCATGTTACAGGCTGTTTTAAAAATGTTACCTAAAGTATTTAAATAGAAAATCATATTGTTTACAACTTTTTCATCGATCATAATTAATATTTCATTATTATAAAATTATTTACTAGTATACAAAATACTCCACTTAATATTCAAAAGGAAGCAAGCATGTCTAGTTGGATATTTTATATTCGACTTTGAGAGAAAATTTAAAAAAAAAAAAATTTGCATTTATTTATTGGTTATAGCAATGTGTGTACATACTAATAAATAGATATTTTTAAATAAAAAATATTTTATAAAATCAAGCATACAGCTTGTAAGTATGAGATATTATAATACAATGATGTGGTTGCCGTTTTGCCGTGTAATTTCTACCTGCTGCCGCATATCGAACTTAAGTTAATCGGTAAAATTTTCTCATGGAATGTTCACAATACATACTTGCACATAAGTTATATTAATCATGTATCACGTTTATAATTTATAAATAATCTGTTTTCTATTTTATTTGCTTATAATATTTATAGGTTATTATTATTGGATTATGTAAAGCTGTGCATTGACGAGCATTCTATTTAGCCAGATGGAAACGCCCGTGAATGCTCGACAGTTTCTCCGAGATGGTTCTTTTGCACTTTTTATCGTTGGTTCGTCGACTTTAAATAATTCGCTTTTTTAGGCATTATAAAATGATTTGTCAAATTTCAGAAAAAATCAAACAGATATGTATTATTTAAGTATTGTATTGTATGAAATGATTCACAAAATAAAAAATAACAGTAATTCTTTAAATGTATGTCATTTGTAGGTTATTGCTCCAGTGTCCGGAAACAAAAAACTTTATGTACTTTCTTACATAATAGATTACAGTTAATTTACGGTTAATTGGTAAATTTACTTCAGATTAAAATTAAATAAATTTGCTAATATAAATTGTTCTACATTTCATGTTAATTTCTTAAAATAAGATAAAACTTATTTTAAATATATTTATATTGATATAAGTAATTGATAAAGTGTTAAATACATAAATAAAAATAAATTGATTAATTTTATTCTGTAAACATTTGCGGTTCTATTATATTTGTTATATACTTTACTTACAAAAAATAACATCCACTTCATGGTAAAATCGAGAAAAAAACTTATTTACTACGTTAACTAGTATCGCTTAGTTGAACACTTTACGTTGCAAGAATGAATTTTTCGTACTCTAACGAACACGTCTTGGGTCAGTCTGCCATGAGACTAGTGGTTTGATCCAAAGCAGTTAACGGGACTTGCATATCTTTGGAAAGACGATTAAACATTATAAAAATATTATTAACAAATTAAAATCAATTAAAATATTATTTAAGACAATTATTTACATGTTTATTAATTTATTCCATGAAAACTATTATATTAAATTTAATAAATGTTCCTTTAATTAATTATAGATCCCTAATTGCCGATTGTTTATTCTTATAAAAAGAAATAAGTGCAATAGTATATTTAAAATAATAGGTATAATTTCTATTTTTTGTTTCCAATTCCTTTTCGATTTTTACAATTATATTGTGAAAAGAGTCTAAAAATACTATACACTTTACTCTTCATACAGGGTGTAGAATTTGTTCACGCACCATATGAATTTCCATGTTAAATTCTTAAAGATGTTCAATTATTGGCTTGCCGAATTATTTTAGAGAAAAAGTGTAAATATGTTTCTTGTATAGCAAAAATACTGTATAAAACCATACAATTTTTTTCTTCTTTTCATACAAAAATGAAATCCAGAAAATTAAAACTACTATTTTTGCAAAAATATGTGGTACCGTGGTGGTTGATCGTTAACTGTAATATTAGCAAAAATAAGTTGTATCTCGTTTTTTTTTAAAGGCACAACAGATTTTTGCTAAAATAGTAGTTTTAAAGTCAGGACATTAAAACTACTGTTCTGTATGAAAAGTTAAAAAAATTAAGTAAAGTAATGTTTTATACAATATTTTTTTCTATACCAAAAACATCTTTACACTTTTTCTTTAAAATAATTAGGTCAGCCAATCAAGAAAAAAACATTAAGAATTTAACATAAAACTAATATTATAACAATACGCTCTTGTAAAAATTTCTTGGAAATCTTATTGTTTACATAGTATCACAATATATATATATAACTAGAAGTAGCAATGCGTAAATTCTCAGAGTCAGTTCAGCACTTTTGCACATACCAAGGGCTAGAGGGCAGTCAAAATGCTATTTAAACCAAAACCAGGGCAACCTACGAACACCCTGGCGTAAAAATAAGACTGTCAAAATAACATTATAGAGAAACTGTGGGAGCCAAGGTCGCTGGGGAGTGCCCACAGGGCGGTGTACTCTCACCGCTACTGTGGTGCCTTGTCATCAACGGTTTACTACACTTGATCCACATTGCACTGAAAGGTGGTGTATTAAAGATTAGTGAATCCATGCAAAACGGTGATCAATTCTTTTACAAAGCGACGAAATACCGAAGACGATAAAAATCTTAAAATGTATAGAACGCTTCTATTGAGAAAGGAAGTAAAATACCTTTGAGTCACACTTGACACCAGACTTACCTTCTACAGTGATTTGGAAAACGTGATTCGAAAGGCCACAATGGTGCTCTTTGCAACCAAAATCATGGTTGGGCACACTTGGGGACTAGCACCGTATAGACTACAGCTAAACGAACACCTTTTTAATCTTGGGACTCACAAACCGAGTATTACAAACATGTCATATGAAGAAAAAGCTCTAATGATGTGATCAGACTTTATGGAAGGTTGCCGCATTCAAAGGTCTTTTGATGTAGTAATACCGTTGCAAGACAAGTGATCAAAAAATATATTCGGGCGCAGAATGTCATTTTGACATTAATAGTAACCTGCAAACGTCACTTTGAAATTAATAGTAATCTACAAATTATGCATAGTATATAAGTATAAAACAATCTGGTACAAATAAAATAGACCAAAATCCTATATTAATATTAGATGAAATCATTAATAATAAACCTTATCAATTGATAATCACACATAACCCTATTCAAAAAATAACTAAACATCAAAGAAATGATGCAAGTAATAAAATTATTGAATTATCAGTACCAACATATGATAAAAAATTAATAGAGGAAACTATTAGAATATTTATTGCCTGGAAAGAAAAATTACATTTACTTTAGAACTTTAGAATTATATAATACTTTTAACGAAATATATATGGACAATTTTAATACAAAGAAACTGCAATTAATATCTGTTGTAAATTAATTAATACTATGACAAAGACGAGAAAATGGTTGTAATTAAAAATCACCATGAATCAAAAAGTAATCATAGAGGAATCAATGAAACTCTCGAAAAAATTCAAACGAAGAGTTATTGGCTTAAAATGAAAGATGATATAACCCAATATATAAACAAATGCAAAATTTGTCAAAGATCAAAATCTTCTAGAATACCAACCTCAAGTTTTAACAGAAACTCCAACATAACCATTTTAAAAGATATATGTAGATGTTCTTCAATTAGAAGGAAGAAAATATTTAACTTTCATTGATAAATTTACAAAATACGATACCTTAGTAACTTAGTAGCGCACTATATAACACCACAACTTGAATGACTCTCATATACTAAAGTCAAATACACGTAAAGTAACTTGCAATAACATTTTTGAGAGTGTCTTGCACCAGCACTAAATAAATTATAAACGTAATGCTCTATGCATGTGTGTACTTTACAAACAGAAAAATTATTGCATAATCGCTGACACAGTAAAATATATTTTTTCACTATTGGAAAAAGATTGCAGCTGCTACTATAATTTGTTTTAGCAAGAAAAACTTTAATTTCTTGTCACAATTTACTTGCACGGAACGTTCAATAA
>JARJEC010106141.1:0-15798 GCA_030264575.1 Tachinus sp. AB-2021
GGTTATGTTATGAATATGAATAATAATCAGAATAAACATATAAAAGAGTTAACAAAATAAGGTGGTTGGACAAGCAGGGAAAGAAAGTAGTATGTTATTATATGGGGCAGAAATTTGGGGTTGAAAAGAACTGGAAAAGAACTGAAATCGATTCAAGCAAAGTACTGGAGATTGGTACTCGGGCTAAATAAAGAGATGCCGGCTTATATAGTGCTTGAAGAAATTAAAAAGGACAAATTAAAGGCGAATGCAGGTAAAAAAGCAGTGAAATACAAAAAAACCTGAGTCAAGAAGTGAATGTATAATTTTACAAGAATATTTGAATGAGAAAATAAAATGCAAAAATGTATGCAAGAGAATGAATGTACATACAATACAAATTATGCATCTATAAAACAAACAGCACTACTATCATGGTAGTGCTTAGAGAACGGCAGATACGGTGTAAAAGAAATAAACATGATTGCAATATTTAGATGTGGGAGTAAAAAGAAAGTGTCAAAATTCTGGATGAATAAAGAGGAGACAGTGTGTAGAATGTATGGAGACGCCGTAAAAACTATCGATCATATACTAAAAGAATGCAATGAGATGAGAGAAAAATAAATGGAAAAAGGAGAAGTAGTGAATGTGACTGAAAGATTTCTAGAATGGAAGAGGGCAGTGATAAAAAAGCAACCTGTATAGTTTAGTTAGTTAGTTAAATTGTGAAGAACAAATATTTTAGTTGATTAAAAAGTTTTTTTTTCAATGCTGATTATAGAGAAAAAATAATAATTTGATATAAAAACCAGAAACAACAAGTAATGGTAATTAAAATTAATGTTTAAGAACGCTAATGAATGGATTAAAAAAATACTGAGAAATATTAATAAACCTCGTAAAACGCCAATAGATGTTAATAAATCTAAGAAATATCAAGAATTAATTGTTTTAAAAATTCGTTACAATGCATTTCATAAAATTTCTAGATGTTCCTTGACCAATTTTGAGGTTTCTTGCCAATTATTTGAATTATTTCATAATATTTCACAGTTATAATTAATTAGTAATTATTTTTTAATTTGATTCACTATTTATTAAATTTTTTGCAATTGATTAACGTTTCGAAGCATTTATCAATATTACTAGACATTATTTCTAATTTTATCTAAAATCCATTAGATTTAAAATTAATTTGGACATATTAGGAAACGTATAATAATAGAAGTTTGAAATTATTTGGTGTATGTATTAGTAGATTTTAGAAACTAAGAATAAACTTTGACTAAACATTTCTAAGCAAAATTTGTAAATTGTTTAAACTTACAAAATACGTTCTGGTATCTTTTATGGATTACACATTTGTATACTTTCATTGACAATTTGCATCAACCCATAGCATATTACTCTATCTATAACAACATAATATGTAAAATTATAACAAGTTTGTTTGAATTTGTTAATAAATTTGATTTGAATTATTTCAAAATTAATTGTAAATCGTTTACATTTATACTCGCATTAATAATAAAATTGTCCAAATCAACATAAATATTTAATCCTTGTGCCAAATTGTCGTTAATTTAATTAGCAACTAGTATAAAATATGGAATTTTCTATTTATTTATTTATATTAAACTTCACATATAAGGCTTAGATTCAGATCTAATCGGATTTGCGTCTGGTATTTATTATGTTCATATGCGATACTTTATTGAAAGATATAAATAAAACTTAATAATCCATAAAAGGCATTGCTTTAAGGATTAACATTTTTATCTGGAGAAAATTACAAATATTTGTTAAAACTCGATATATGAAGTAATAATTACATGATCAACAATCAATATGTTGATATATGGCTGAGAACCTAAGAGAGATATGTAATTAATTAATAATTTGAGACAACATAAAATTATTATTTTTTGGATTAGCGGGCAGCACTTTTTATATGCAATCGGGATGTAGAAACACAATAGGTGTGTAAATGTTAAAGAGATTGATTAGACGGTGAATTATGATTTGTTGTGGTTAATATATAATTAGACAGAGATGGTTGTATTGTGTATTTAATTATTGGGTATGGACATATTTTTAGTGTTGATATTATGTAAATTAATATTGCTAATTATGTAATAGTTGGTTATTAATTGCATCTGTCCAGATATGCATTGAAATGGCTAGTTTATCAATGAAATTGTCAAATTGAAAAGGTGTGTTTTATAATCTACAGACTAGAGATTACAAAACTTGCAAATGCTTTTATTTTGACCTAAATTAAAAAATAAAGTTGTAGCATTATTTTGTTTTAAAATTACGGTATTTACAGAAATTTTTAACAAATTCTTATTGACATACCGCAAATTGTAAAAAAATTGTTCTTTACCAATTTAGATTTTTACTGGTGATAAAACATTAAGAAATAAAATATTCTGCTTTTCAAAAAAACCAGAACAATAAGTGTTTATTAAATAATTTTAATAAAATTAGTTGAAATGTCAGAATGAGAAAAAAGTTAAATGTCGAGTTATAATAAATATAAAATAATAAAATACAAAATTACTTTAAATGCAATTTTTTGCAAATGCTAAAATTTTTTGGAAATATTGTATCAAATCTCTTCTGATGTCGAGAAATTCTATGAAATGTACAGTAAATATCAAGAAACGCTGCAAACTATTGAGATACTACAAACATATAAACCAACGAGGCAAATTCTGAAACATCAAAACTGGCAAGAAATATCAGGAGAACATCTCAAGAATATATTAAGAAATAGATGTTAAAAATGTGAAGAAATATAACAGAATTTCAAGAATGTTAAGAAAAATTAAGATATTTTAAGGCTCGGAGCCCAGATGATACAGCGGTAGCTACGCCCCTGGTAACCCATGTAGCTATCGAGTAATAAAAAAATTGGTCATTCAAATCACCTAAGATATTTCAACAAATTTAATCACAAAAGATAGGTTTAATGTCAAATTAATCTAGACCTGTAATTAATAAAATAGTGACCCACCCACCCGCCCAACTATAGTGCAATCAAAGGTTTGGCATTTACACCCTCCTAAGATGTTTCTACAAGTTTAATCACAAAAGAAAGGTTCACTGTAGAATTTGTAGACTAATAAATGGCTAGGCTGGTCAAAAAAATAAATTATCTGGACCAGTAGTTAACACCATAGTAATCCGCCCAAACTTGCAGTTATATTGTAATAAAAAAACTGTAAGTGTCCTTGGTCGACACAACAGAAGTAAAACTTTTAATATAAATCTTAATTAGTCACTTCATTAAAGTCACTAAAATTATTAATCAGTCACTTCATAAAATATTTATTTATTGCCTCAATAACGTAGATCATAAACCAGAAACTATGTAGCAGTTTTATTATTAGAATTCTGTTTATGTTTATGTATTTTATACATTAATACAAGGTATCTCACATTCACAAGCATTAATTAATTTGCTAAATTATTGTCAATTCGATTTGTTTATAAATGATGTTGCTCCATCTTAATTACACTCATCTTGCATCTCCTCAACTTTTTCAAAAACGTCTTAAAGGTTTTATGATGGCGCATATACGTCATAAACCATGACGTATATGCGCTAAATTTGATCGTAAAACAAAATTGCCCCCCAAAAAATGTTACTTAAAAAATTTAAATATAAACATATGTAAAAAAAATACACAGGACACTTTATTTTAATCTTTAAAAACATTAGGCAAAATTTTGAGGGGAAAATAAAAAATCCAGAGATAAAGTGCGTGTAATAAAAATAGTGTACTGCAGTTACTGTTGACTGACAACAATGTATAAAATAATGAATGAAGATAATTAATTGACCGATTAGAACTCAATAGGCAAACGCGAGAGGCAGAAAGTGAAGGAAGTGAAGCACAAAACTAAGCACAAATCCTAATAAAATTAAAAAAATAACCGGATTAGTTTCGTTTACATCATGACATAATATACCCAAATTGACAACATAGAATTAAACATTGTGGACTAGCCCACCATAATGAAGTACTAATCTTTGAGCAGGAGAAGGATAAAAGGAGCTACGGAATTGTTGGGTGTGAAATACAATGAAAGCCTAATCTTAATCTGGCGGCACTATATTTGGAGCCGGCCAATCTATCAGAACCCATCTAAACACATTTATTTTTCTTGATTTTCTGAACCTACCTGCAGCTTAAATTAAGGATAAGATGCTACGAGGCATCAACCCGCTTTCTGGGCTTTTCCTGTGCTGGACAAACCTTTAGACAAATAAAAGATGAAAACATTAATGCACCCGTCTTCTGGGCGCTCTTCATTGCCGACAATACCTTAATAATCTTTAATAAAGGTGAGGAGGTAGAAGTTTATAGGTTTTCCGCATGCCCCTCATCATTTGAAACACTCACGAGCATAAAGTGAAAACAGCGCAGTTTAAATAAGATCTTAATACCTTCATTGGCGTTAAAGTGATAATCTAATTCCTATGCCACCAAGGTCCACCTACAGATCAGTAAACAGTAATCTCTGTTCATGAGGGGTTGCCTTAATACCAGTCGCCGATAACGCAATACTTCAAAGAATGACCAGTTTTTAAAAATGTTAGTGTCGGCCAAAATGATGGCGTTTATCCACTTGGTCGGCCACAACTCTTACACTAAAAGCACTTTCTACTGTGATGTGGTTGGGCTGTGGTTTACCAAACAAATTCTCAGGAAGAGATAAGAATTACTTTATTCAAACGATCATGCGATCAAAAAATGCCTCTAACTCAATTAAGCGCGCAGTCCAAATTCTTACAAGGGAATATAAAATACTACAATCGTTTCAGAAACACAAGAGATTGCAAAGCTTCTTCGATTAATTTAATAGATTAAGAGAAATCCAATGAAATGCAAAGCTTTCTCAATTAATCTGTTCAATTAAGAGAAATACAATGCATTGTAAAGCTTTCTCAATTAATTTAATCAATTAAAAGAATCGCAATTCAATAACACGCGTTTTAATTAAAATCAAAAAGATTCATAGTTTCATCCACCCAAATTTTCTCGATTGAAAACCCCCAGCCAATACAATCTAACAAATGATGTAAATTATGAAGATGTGAGCATTTGAAAGTTTGGTAGTTGTTTAAATTGTTATTTCAAGTTGAGAATCAGTTATCAGTAACAATAATTGGCATAAATTCTAACAAATAAAGATCAAATTTAACATTTTAAATATAAAATAACTTTCTTAAATTTTTAGGCTCAGTTGCATGTTTAGATAAATAATTTTTATTTTTTTAAATATTTATCGAGGTAATATAGTAATATATCTTTTTAAAGGTTTCAGAAAAATAAAAACTTAATTTTTTTTCAGTAGTGGCGGAACAACATACTAGATAATTTAAAAAAAAGATTATAAAAAAAAATGAATTTGTTTTTGAAAAAGTTATAATAATAAATGCAAAAATCATTTGTAAATATTCAAAATGCTATACATGCAGGTAAGAATAGCAATAAAATCATTGCTAGCTTTAACCAATTTCATTGGCCAAGGCCAACAAAATTGAATATAGCAGTTTTAATCAACAATTCATAATTAATTTAATAAATTTATGCATACATCTTGCAAACGTTTCAGTATTTAAAGTAATCCAAAAAAATAATTAAATTTAAATTAAAGTAAATGAGAGCTTGTTTTATAATAATGGCAGCATTTATTTGTAATAATATATTTGCTTTTGATTAATTTTATTAATAAGGGTTGTAAGCAATTTTATGTAATACAAAGTAAAGAAAATTGTATTTAAATAAACAAAATTAACAAAAAAATTATTTCAAATGAATTTTGTAAAAAAGTAAATGATTTTAAAAAAAGTTTACCACAATTTAATTATTGAACCAGGAAACCATTTCATAATTATATTAAAATAAGCAATAATAATCATAATAATAATAATAATAATAAACAATAATAAAATTTAATAAAAATATCGTTTAAAATCTTTATACGTAACATTTTAAAATTATATTAATATAATCGCTTGTATTGAACAAAAATATAATTCATCCTCTAATGTCAATAGAAAAGAAATGCCGATAGCTTCTTTATTTTTAAATAAAGTGATGAAAATTATCTAATATCCAGTAAAGATTTGTTTAATTTTTTTCTAATACTAAATCCAACCCTATATGATGAAATTAAAACTACCACTATGTTAAAAATATCCCTTAAAATATTTTTTCATCTTATATAGTTGTGTAATAATCTTTTGGAATAAGAAATATAAATAATTTTAAAAAATTGGTCATTAAACCCACCTAACATGTAGAGGTTTAATGTCCAATTTCTAGATTAATAAATAGCTAGGCGGGTGGGCGGATTATAAAAAGTGACCTGCTGACCCTTATATCGCTATCTTGTAATCAAAGATTTCTCATCAATCAACATAGATTAGATTATAGATTTATATAAGATGTTTCTACAAATTAATTTACAAAATAAAGGTCTAAAGTAAAATTTCTAGATTAATAAATAGCTGGGTGGGTAGGCGAGTTACAAAATTAAATAATCTAGAAAAGTGTTTGATACCACACACACCAGCCTACCAATCCAGCTATTGTATAATTTAAAAATTAATCATTAAAAAATGGTAAAATTTATAGGTTTTGGTAGGTTGGGTAAAGTTGAGTTAGAGTAGGCTAGGTAATGCGCTAAAAAAGCTCATGCCAAACATTGGTGGTCCCAAACAAGAGAAAAAGAATACTACGTAGCCTGGTCAACTACATAGTAATATATAGAGCGCCGGTATGGAACGACTGAATCAAGTTTGCAAAGTACAGAGACATCCTGGCAAGAACGCAAAAGAAAGTAGCTAGAGTCCACTCCACTTGAGCGCTAATGCTAATTGCAGGCATCTACTAGCATAAACTGGCACAAAAATGAATGCATGGCAATACCAACAGTTACCAAAAAAATAGGCCAGAAAAATAACCATAAAAAAATTGCCAGAAAAATGAAATATAAACAACGACGCCCGTTGTCGTTGTTTATATTTCAACTGGATAAAGGTGCTTTTTTGGGGCCAAACGGACACCGCAACGGTGCTAAGCTGCACAACAAACGGGAAGAAATGGAAAGCGTGATCAAGACCGAGATCACTGGAGAAAACATAATTGGCCTGATGCTACAAGAGAGTGATTCAAATTGAAAATGTATAGCAACAGAAATTCACAACATCTCTTAAATGCAGACAGATTACAAATAATAGAGTAAGCCCTCAGGAAGTAAATCCCTCTAGGGTTCAAAATTAAAATGAGAAAAATAAAAAGTTTTAAATTAATTATCCAATTTCAAGTTGCTTAATGAATTTTGCTCGAATTTCGAGCACTAGGCTATCACTAGTATGAATTAATAGCTGGGCAGGTGGTAAGGCCACAAAAGTACATAATTTAGACCATTAAGTTTAAACGATAGAAATTCCTTGGACCCTGTTTAAAATTTCTTGAGAGGCCCCTTTTTAAAAAATAAACAAAACTAAAGCACACACACACACACACACATATATATATATATATATATATATATATATATATATATATATATATATGACATACTATTTTTTCCTTAGCCTCCTTAGCTTGTTGCCCTGTATAATTGATAAAACTAATACAGAACTACTACACCAATAGTGCTCGATCATTCATATATCATCAAATTTAATAACAAAAAAGAGGTTAAATGTTCAATTTATAAATTAATAAATAGCTGAGCGGGCCATAAAATAAATAATCTGGACTAGTAGTTGATATAATAGTAACACGCCCAATTGCCCAGCTATCTTATAATCATAAAATTGGTTATTAAACCAACCTAAGATGTTTCTAGAAATTTTATGACAAAATAGAGGTCTTAATATCCAATTTCTAAATTAATAAATAGCTGGGTGGGTGGTCGGATCACAAAAATAAAGAATCTGGATCAGTCGTTGATACAATAGTTAGCCGCACACCCGCCCAGCTATCGTGTAACAAAAAATTGGTAAATAAACCCACCTAGATTTCTGGATTATTAATTAGCTGGGCAACTGGTTAGATTACAAAAATAAGCAATCTGGACCGGAAGTTGATAATATAGTAACGCTCACCTATTGTGTAATAAAAAAAATGATTAATCCAATCTAAGATATTTCTCCAAATTTAATCACAAAAGAAGAGAGGTTTAGTGTCTAATTTCTAGTTTAATAAATAACTGGGTAGGTGGGCGGGTCACAAAATAATAATCTGAAAAAATGATTGATACTACGGTGACCCGCCCAGCTATCGTGTTATCAAAAAATTGATCATTAAATACATGTAACATGTTTTTACAAAATTAATCACAGAAAGAGGTTTAATGTCCAATTTCTTGAATAATAAATAGCTGGGTGGGTGGGCCGGTCACAGAAATAAACAATCTGGACTAGTAGTTGATACGATAGTGACGTGCACATCAACTCAGCTACCATGCAATCAAAAAATTGATCATTAAATCTAAGATGTTTCCACAAATTTAATCACAAAAGAGACGTTTATTATACAATTTTTATATTAATAAATAGCTGTGCGTGTGGGCGGGTTATAAAAATAAATAATCTGAACTAGTAGTTAAAATTATAGCAATCACCAGAGCCGCAGCCTGTACCAAAATTTCTTGAGCGCGCTTTTCAAAAACAAACAAAAATAAAGTATGTGTATGACATTTTAGTTTAAGAATATATAAAATTTTGAGAAATATTGTGAACTGAAAAATAAAATTATTATTATTACTTATTACTTAGGTATGTGTATGATAATTTATAATTTTTTCCTTACGTATTTTTTCCTTTAGCTCGGGGCCCTTTATATTGATACAGCTGACACAGCGGAAATAAAATGCAAAATATTGAGAAATTTATCTAAAATATACATACAAAGTCGAGAAATGTAGTTGTTAAAATATTAAGAAAATTAAGAAAATACTTCCAAAAATGTATGTGAAATTTGTAAAATATTGTGATTTAAATTTATTATTAATTATTAAAAAATATAATTGCTACCAAACTTATCAAAGTAATTAGAAGTATTGCAAAATCTTTTTTAAAACAAAAATAGAAAAAGTTAAAAAATGCATTGACAGATGATGTAATTAATATTGATGAAACATAGCAAACAAAGTATTTGTGAAATATTGCAATATATTCAAAACTAAATATTTTGCAAATTGTGGAAATTTTTAAATATTTGTAAAATGTGAATGGTCGAGAAATATTATAATATGAAATGTGGAGATTGCAATGCCACCATCTGCAAATTGCTAGTTGTAATAAAATTTAAAGCAGATCTAAATACTTTACTAATTAATCAATGTGACATATATATGTATGTATATATAATGCATTGATATTGTCGAATTAGCAATACAACGTGAAGAGCTTTAAATCGCATAATGAGTAAATAAAATGGTAAAAATATAGGTGAAAATGTTCACGGTCATCGAGGTCAATGCTGCACTCACGAGTACATTCTATACATGTGCTTACAATAAACTGTTAAACGTTTAACTTTGAAAATAGCAATAAAACATCTCCAAATTATTGAAACTATGTGATGATTACAGTTGATTTGATGATTATTGTCTGTTGCGTTACTATAACCTAAATGAGTGGTACACGATATTGAAAATTTGCTTACCATTGAACGTATTATCAATAACTTTAATTAAGCCTTCTAGACAATGTGCACACTATCACTATAGACACTTTTATTGATTATTTTATTATCTTCATAGCATAATAAGACGTGTTCAAAACCAGTCGATCGAACGTCTCCACTGTAAGATTCTGAGTGACATGTAGGTCCAAATACTTTTAAGATGATACTCGGTACTAGCGGAACAGAAATTATTTGAGTTTTATTTATGATTCCAGAGTCTATAATTTTAAATGCGCCAATAAATTAATTTAATTATATAATTGTGTTGTTTTCTGAATTTTTTAAATAAAGTAATTTTGATCGAATTTATAATTTCAGAAACTATTTTTCTTGTTTGACTGAATGTTATTAGAAGCATAAAATGATACCAACTGCATAGTTAATATTTACTCATTGACATATTTATATAATACGAATATTGTAAATAATAATAATTTATAATTTAAATTTTTAAATGTTGAAATTAAGATGTTATAATTATTACGCCATTGCTCTATTTTATAATTACTAAGCTAACTAAAAATATTGTTTTTTTAAAAGTAGAAAAATGTTGAATTGTATTTTTTAAAAAGTACCAGATAGTATCAACAAATTATAAAATATTGAATCACTTTAACATATGTACCTCATGTTATGAAATACATCTATTATAATTACAAAACATTAAATTACAGATACTTAATTTCAACATAACTAAATTAACTAAAACCTACCTAAGCATTCCTATAGACCACCATGTGCGAGCCCCAATTTACACCTTAATTATTAAAATGTCCATAATATAATAATAATCATTTTATTATTAAATATAACTCTCGTTATATTCATTCACGGAATAATTGAATATTTCTAATTATAGCCGAAAAACCTTGTCACGTTCACTATTAATAAATATCAAACGCAATAATACACAATTGAAAATAATTAATTTGATCCGTATAAATTTTTGTTTTGATTGCTGTAATTTACTAAAAATTTCATTCGGTCGCTCCTTAATTTTATAAATTGAATAAATGACTAGCTGATTCGGAAATTGATTACGATCAGTCTATGCGTGTGGTATTGTTGCGTTTTCTAATAAAATTCGTCAATTTGAGGTTATATTATTAATCAGGGCCATAAGTAATATTTACGCAATGGGTTTTACGTTAAGATATTTGATGATTAATTATCATAGGATAGTTTTATCATTGCAATTGTTTCATTCTATTTTTTTAACATGAATGATGGTGAAAATGTGAAGAAGTGTGCGTTTTTGAGTGGGTTTAGCTAAGATTAATTTTATTGCTAAATGATGAAAGGTGAATTAGATTTGTATCTCCACCTACGTTTTGTCAATATGTATAATTAATAATTGTTTTAAATTTTGTTAAGTTAGAATAAACAATTTATGAAGAAATTGATACCCTACTACAATGAAAAGAAAGTTATTAAATATAAAAAACCAAAAAAAAAACACAGTAGAAGTAAAACTCGTATTATAATTTTTATAACTAAAATTATTAAATGCATGGATCAAACCCAGAATAGCTAACATTGTAGACGATTTCTCAAGTATTACGATAACGTGCACTGATATGGGGTTATGTATCTGACACGAACAAATATTGTTAATTAACATGTCAAATTCGATTTGTTTAAATTAATGTTGTTCCATCTGAATTCCACTTATCGATTTTATATCTTTTTATTTTTTTGCAAAATATTAAAATTTTTAAAGCATTTGACGCAAAAATTGATTAATAAAATTGAGATAGATTTCGTGACGCTAAATTTGACTTTAAAAAACTCGCTTAATTAATTTACTTAAAAAAAGTTATACATTTATTAAGTATAACTGCAAAATTATATTAAATCTTTCAAAACATTAAATTGGTGGCCGGTGAAATATTATAACTCCAAAATTAATAGTTTTTAACTGCCAAAATGCTATTTAATAAAACATTTACCTAAAAAACAGAATAATTAACACACTTTATACGTGTGTACAAAGTTTTCTACCCCGTACTAGAGGAACTTTGACAAATACAAATAACTAATATTGTCTAATGAACTAGTCTATAAGATCCCATTTCCAATCAATGTACATTTTGGATTTTTTAAAATTATTTTATTACTTTGAAAACAACCAACAAAAAGCATGAAAATAGAAGATAATGAATAATACCAAATTGCAGAATATATTTTGTATTATTAATAACTAAGAAAGTTCTTAATATGCATTATTTTGATGTCAGGAGGCACTATCCTATACAACTCGCTTCAACATTAAATTGTTGTGCATATTATTCATATAAAACAGCATTAACAATGTTTCACAAAACTAAGATTTTGTAGTAACGGGTTTACAAAATTTTGTATTTTGCGCTCGGCTCTGACCCCCTGTTGGCGGTAATTTGAAGTATCTATCCAGTTGGAGGGTACATTCCAGAGAGAGAACTGTTAATTTTCCTGCGGGGAGAATCATTATACCGCGTGGTGGCAAATATAATGCATATATAAAATCGATTCATCGGATTCCACCATGAGTGTAGTATTTAACCGACTGTATGTACCTACATGTGCCGTTCTACAATAAACACCCCAAGAGCGATTATGGTTTTTATATATGTCACGTTTTTCATTTATACCGCCGGTGCCCTCATAGCTACCAACGAACATTCCACCCCCTCTTGAGGAATTCTGTAACACCCGGGTTCACGATCCCGCTGAGCTACCGGAACCCAACGTTAAAAAGTTAAAACAAGTGTATCTTAAAACTTCTTAAAATTTATTCAAAAAATTTGCATTTTTGAAAAATTATCAGTCATAAAACATAAGGTGTAAATTTTATTCTTAATTATAAACACACTGACAATAACACGTCAAAAATTACGGCTATTTTGTTTTTGTAGTGGATACTTTTATATTGACATGTGAGAAAGCGGAGAGGCAAAATGTACAACAACATTGACGTAGAGCAGGATACAGCCAGTGGCGAATGGGAATGAGTTGGACTGGGGAAGCATGCATTCCTTGTATGTATTGGCTTGTGTATCCGTAAGGCGTAGTGTAGTGAGTGGCAAGGTGTGCATAAATAAAAAATATGACACATTTAATTATATTATAATAAAATTAAAGCTTTTTCTTCTACTGTGCGTGTTCCAAGCACACTCACAATTTTGTTTGTTAATGTAAAAATCCTAGTCAATGCAAATTAAATGTTATAAAAGCAAAAAAAAACACCCTGTGTAAACATTTTAAAATAAGCTGTATAAAAAGTTCGATTTTGAATAAACACTTTATGCATAATTATTTTGAAAATCCTTGCATAAACATTTTAAAACATCATATATACAAAGTTTGAAATACCCTGTATAACAATTTAAAAAACTCCATATAAACATTTCAAAACATCTTGCATAAAAAGCTTGAAACACGCAGTATAAATAATTTAACACACTTAGTATAATAACTTAAAAAACATCTGTATAACAATTTTGAAACACAATGTATAAACATTTTAAAACTCCTGGTGTAATAATAAAATTGTGAAACACAATGTACACACATTTTAAAACACCCTGAATAAATTAGAATATTATAATTATTAAAAAATTCACTTCGGATGGGGAAACCATAACCTTTGGATTTCATGTCCACTATTTTTTTTTTCTATTTTATCAATTTATTTCAAATTTCAACAATAAACAAATAATAATTTGGAACACAGATATGGTTCAGTGTGTTTCGTGCTCACAGAGCTTCAACACCCAACTATATCAAAAACAAATAACAATAACAACAAATATGGTATACATAACTAATCACACATTCACTCACACATTCATTTTTCTTCTTCTTCATCCATTTCATCATTCATTCAGGTAACAATTTGGAACACAGATATGGATCAATGTATTTCGTGCTCACAGAGCTTCAACACACAACAATATCAAAAACAAGTAACAATAACAACAAATATGGTATACATAACTAATCACACAATCACTCACACATTCATTTTTCTTTTTCTCACACATCCATTTATCATTCATTCAAGTAACAAAATTTTAACAAATATTATTTTACAAGATTAATAAGCCCGCAGGAAACATCGGGTCTTACCTTTAACAAATTTTTGTTTCAACTTAATAACTGACCTAATCTAAACTAACTATATAGAATAATATATACAAAACTACAAAACCTAACTTAACCTAATACTATTTATAAAAACAATTTGTACAATATATACATGTTAGCAGGGAAGGTAGTGTGTCGACTTAATCGTTTTGATTGAAGATAGGCAGGCACTAATAGCTTTGTTTATGTGTAATTCCGAATGGTATGTTGTGCGACCAGATGCTGGTTAGCCCCTCGCGAAGAGGGTTTTTTTCTAATTTGCTTTTATAGAAATTTTGTGAAATTTCAATATGGTCCGAAATAATTGCCTCTTTGTGCAAATCCCTGATTTTTACATAGCTGTCTTTGCGAAGTGTCATTCTTAGGCACTTGTTTTGCATTACCTGCAATTTATTCAGGTTCGTTTTACCTACGCAGCACCAGAATGTAGCTGCGTAAGTTATAGAAGGTCTGATTATTGTTTTATAAAGATGAATTTTGGTGGAAGTAAGCCAACCTGATGATCCCATTTATAAAATAGTACAAGTGCACAATTGTCTTTTGTGTAAAGTGATTTAATGTGATGTTTTGTATGGCATCAAGCCCAGGTGCTTTTAGGGGTGGAAGCTTCCTGATTGTTTCTGTGACCTCTTTGGGACTTTTCAGGAACATTTCATTCTGATCAGGTCGGTACTCTGACAGGAATCTTTCTACACCAGCAGTAATTTAAACATTGAACTTAATAGTGTTGTCTAATTTGGTTTCGGTAATGATCGAAATGTCTACTACCAATCTCGCGAGGAACTTTATTAGTTCTCCAACTTTGGTCTTAAGACTATAAACATTCCATTTAAAAATGTTTAGCCTGTTTGCCATTTGAATCTAATTGAGACATGAATGATACCATCGTTTATGACTTTTCGGCTTCCGAGTTATAACTCTCGAGTCAATCATTTATGTCTCTGTCCGCTGTCGCTCTGGCATTTCCCCGTGATTGCTCCATGGCTTGAATTTTCTTTCTGTAGATAGGACAGTTCACGGAGTTTGCAGGGTGAGACTCTTTGCAGTTTGCGCAGGTCGCTTCCTCCGCTCTTGGTTTAATACAGGTATGTGTCAGGTGCGCACCTGCGCATTTCAAGCAACGAGAGTTGACAAAGCAATTTGTCGTTGCGTGGCCTCACTCTTGGCACCTGCGATATTGGCTTACCACCTTTCTATTTATATACCGGTCGAAGTTGTGTCGTAAATATACCTAACTTTGTCTTTACGTTCTTTTACTTTAATTTTGTTTTGTGTGATCAGAATATGCATGGGAAATTTGTTTGTTTGCATCTTAGAATACTTTAAAATTGCTATATTGCAATATGCCGAAAATTCATTAATAATTTCCTACGTGTTGTGGTTGACCTGGAGTCCCATCATTACAAAAGAGCGAGTTTTTTCAATCTTTTCTGTGAAGGTGTGGAACTACAGTTCCTCGTTAGTGATAGCTTCTTTCAAAAGCCGATAGTCTGTTACAGAGCTAGTCTGTATCGAAATTCTCTTGTTACACCCGTGTTTTACAAAAAATTTATCGTTTGTATGTTTTTCTAAAAATTTGTTAAGGTCTTTTAAGTGCTCTAGCTTTGCATGCAGAACTATTGGCGGTAGTTTCATTTTTTAACTACTTCGAAATTTTGAATTTCGTTTTGATTGGCCGAACTAATTGGCAAAGTTAGGGAAGAGGAATTCCCACTCGCAATAGTGATTTCATGATCCATTGGTGTTAGCACATGGAACCTATTGTGAGAGGAACGTCCGTACTTCTTTTAAAACTCGTGATGTCACCCACGACCTTTATACGTCGTTTTAATGTCTTTTTAAATTTAGGTACCTGTAGTGGGGCCTCCTCAGCGTCCGTGGTACCTGCCAACATTTACTGTTCGCTCATAATTTAATTAAAAAGTCGAAAAAGTAAATACAGCACAAACAATGTCCGCTGTCAGAATATCCA
>JARJEC010106199.1:0-20501 GCA_030264575.1 Tachinus sp. AB-2021
CAAAAAGTGTTTATGTATGAAAATGTAAAGAGCTGCTATATATATATATATATATAGCAGCTCTTTACATTTTCATACATAAACACTTTTTGAAAAAATTACTATTAATTAACAGAACCCTATAACAGCTGTTTTTTTTTTAATTTGAAAAATATTCGCATATTTTAAATCGGATTTTCTTTGCGTTAAAAATTTAACAATTTCATTAATGATTGTTTGAAAAAAATTTATGCATATTTTTTGATAAAATTGAATGCAAAACAAATAAAACATTAGTTTAAAGGTCAATAACATGATGCCCATAACAAGGATGAGACATTGCATTCAAAACAAAAACTATTTAATAAATAATCATTCAGTGTTGGCAAAGCAACAAACAAAAACATATTTGTATACCGTATTAGGAGCAAAGTATTTAAAATATGTCAAGGTTACTTAATCACTTGATAATTCATTGCTTAACCTTTTCGCTATGGCCTATATTATATTATTTTCATATAATTGGAATTGATTTGCAATTATTATTGTAAAATGGAAAGAAATAAATCGTTTAAATACAATAAAATTTCGCTAGTTGAAACCTCTATCTCTTGCTACTGGAAGGCGCCATATTTTTTTTAAATTTTCAGCAATCACAATTTAGCGCTCAATGACGATGATTCCGAAACAAACATTCACTCGGCAAGGCCGAACTTCTGAATTGTTTAATGATACTATAACCAAATGTATTTATTGCAATTTATTTATTACATGGTTTCTTTTTGCCTAGCTTGTCCGGATTATCTCCAAAACCAGAGGATCCTTCCCACCATTTAGTCCGAACTAGCGAGGTTTTACTGTACATACATTTTTATTTTCTATATTATAATCATTTATGTCGTTAAAGCTTTTTATTTATTTTGTTTCTCTTTAAAGAAAAAAAAAACTAAACAATTACTAGTTTTTATTTTATTTTATTTTATTTGTTTATTACTTTTATTATTTTTATTTGAAGTTTTATTTTATCCAATTTGATTGAAAGTGATTTATTAATGGAACATTTTCTCTTGTTGCAGGAAACTGTTTGTGGGCGGTTTATCTTGGGAAACATCTCAAGATAATCTGAGTAGATACTTTCAGCGATATGGCGAGGTTATTGATTGTGTTGTTATGAAAAATGCTGAATCGGGTCGCTCCAGAGGTTTCGGGTTTGTTACATTTGCCGATCCGACAAACGTTTCCGTTGTTTTGCAGAATGGTCCCCATACGCTGGACGGAAGGTAATTAATTTAATATGTTATATTATTATTACTCAATTAAATATCAACTATGTAAGTAATTTTATCTAGCAAAAAAAAATATATTTTACGCTCTGAATAAAAGTCTGATTTAAAAAAAATTAATAATCTAATAATTAAATAGAAAAAAATTAATCAAGTATTTTTTAATAAATGTTAATGTGTAACATCAAAAATACAGAATCCTTTCAATAATAAAAATTGAATTAGTATTGAAATGACAAAATTACCAGTATTATATTTGTGTAAATAGCGTGTTCCGTTGAAATGCATTATTTCAATAGTAATTTTTATCACGAAAAAGTTTCTATATTTTTGATGTCACCGTTTTCAATACCAATTCAATATGCAGTATTGAATTCGAAAATGCAGTATGTATGTCATAACATTGAATAAATCCTTGGATTGAAAGTTATTAAAAACAATTCAATATTGACAGCGTTACTTTTATACTGTAATTTTTTTAGATATTTCTTGCCATATTAAACTAATATAACACCAAACACAATGAATGTTGATCCGTTAAAGTTCAAGCGACATGCGACCGTCAACGTTCGCATGTGTATTATAAATCTCGATACTCAAAGTGATTAGAGCGATTCCATAAAAAGTTTTCAATACAGCTTGCATGTACTTTGACACTTGCGCCACACAAGTTTACAATAATACAACAATTTGCCAGTAGTATTTTGATTAGAAAAAAAGACATATTTGCGATTTTTAGCATGGCATCATGTTAAGAAAAAGCCGTATTGACCTTCAAACCCAGGATGGGTCTGAATACAATTTTCCAAACCATATTCAACACGAATTGAGTTTTAAATACTGACTCATACCAAAGTTACAGCATTAACATTATTATACTGATTATCAAAAGTACTTACAATATGTACTTTTAAGTATTTAAATACTTTTAAGTGCTTAAATACTTTTAACTGCTTAAATTCTTTTAAAAACTTAAAAAAAATGAGTATTGGTATTTGAACTTTTAAGTATTAGTTCTAATACTTGTACAAGTAAATAGTATTTTTTACTTATAATTTCAAAAATACTAATTACTTGAGTACTTTAAAAATGTTTAAGTATTAACAAAATAAACATTTAAAAATACTGAAGTATTATTAGAGCTATGGTACTGATTACTCAAGGTACATAAATTAAGTACTTTACTAAACTTACATTGTTTCTTTACAGTTAAAAGCATTCCTAATTTCTCGGCCATCGATAATGCATATTATACATACAATATTTGTTTCAATTCAACATGAAAATTTTACACCTTTAAAACCACCTTTTATTAAATATATAAAAAAAACAATTATTCATGTACTTATACTTAAAAAAGGTATTTAACTATTTATTGAAAAGCTATTTAACTATTGGCACTTAATATTAACAATAAAATATCAGTACTTAAGAATGTGTCGTACAATAGTAAAACAGAATAACTTTGCATATTCTGACTCACACGAATGAGCTCTGTATAGTTGAAAAAACTCAATTTTAGCTATAGTTACTGAGTTATTGACACAAGTTTTAGCATGTTTGCCTAGCTAATAAGTTTAATAATCTTTATGGGGATCTACTGGGAAACTATAAATTTAGAGTTACTATGTTCTACTATTGTATGGCAGATGTGAGCCAGGCTTGTCGCTTTCCGCAGCGAAAGTGTTAAACTCGATTTTTAAGTACCAAATTTATACTTAATACTTATTAAGTATGTTTAGCTTTCAAGTATTACTTAAATTAAATACCGTGCAATCCTTAAAATTTTATTACTTTTTATGGCTACTTCCAATAGTTCTGTCAAATATAACATGGAAATGCACTAATTGATTCTTATGCTGGCTTGCACCAACAAGTATTCAATCAGCACAGGGAAACGAAACATTTTTGGATTGGTTGATTTAAAACCAGGGTTGTTCAACTTTTTTGATGATTGGGTCCATATTTTAACAGTACTTGGGTGCCGCAATACAAATACTGTCATAATGAACATGTTGAGCATCGAAAATAGTAGATCCTTTGCTGGGACTTATTTTTCATGATTTTTTATCAGCAAACTTGAGAATTTGCCTGACTCAGACACAACTCTTGGGACTGTAGAACAGGTTTGTATAGAAAATCAATTAATGTCATACTCAGCCGTGGACACAAGGGCTTGAAACCAAAACAAATGTCCACTAGTGACAATGCGGTTCCAAGATAAGTCACAAAATGTCCACCGGTGCCACACACCACTTTCAACGTATTAAATTGAACAAATTCACACATTTAAGTACACTACATATGTATAATTTTTATGAAAATATTGAATTTTACAATTGGTGTATCTACAATAAGTATCAGAAAAAATAATAATGTTATTTAGTTCAATTATTGAACTAAAAAGCATTTGAAATTTATTGTGTTTTCATTTGCTTGTAAACCACATTGAGACTTAGCATGTTAGTGTGGCCAATCATAATTTAAACGATCTGTGGCTGTTGGATGATATGTACTTATCGACTTAATTTAACAAGTAATGCAAAATTGCAATCCCTGTAATTACAATGTTGGGATTAAAAACTGAAATTTGTGAGTTGGAATTAATTGATTTTTTATGCTAAATAATCGACGGGTTGTTGTTGCGTTCTCGGTGAGAACTGGATCTTCTGAAGGATTGTTTCTTGGCATAACACAGTATTAGTCTTAATAAAACTGTTTAACCCTTTTATGCCTAATGGGTTATATTTGTTCCATCTTCATTTTTAGTGTCCTGTGTCTAAACTATCATATATATTATTTTGAATGGTGTCCTTATTCTTGCAGCACATTACTACTTTTTTACGCCTCAGAAATGCACTTAAAAAGAACACACAGGAGTAATATTTATTGCTTTTGTGTTGTACCTGTCTTAAAACATAACTACTCGTTATTAGTAAATAAAATTAGGGATAGACTTGTTCGAAATATAAAACCATAGGATTAAGCAAATAAAAATACGATTATATAATTACCAGTCTTTTTGGACTGGTAATGCACAGTGGCAATAGACATATACCCCCTCTCCTCAAAAGGATTGGTATATAACGCACACAGTACAGTACAGTTATGAATTTTAATTGCAATAGCCAACCTGTTAAATTAAAATTAGATTTTTGTTTGTGGACACATTTTTTTGTCTATTTGAACTCTTATATTCAAACAAAGGAATGAAGTTGTCAGAATTGTTTAACTTAACCTGTAAGGAAATAAGTTAAATGGGTAATATTTTTATTTTAAGAACTATTGACCCCAAGCCTTGCAACCCCAGAACACTTCAAAAGCCGAAAAAAGGGGGTGGATATCCCAAAGTATTCCTTGGTGGTTTACCATCGAACGTCACTGAAACAGATCTGAGAACATTCTTTACTCGCTTTGGTAAAGTGATGGAGGTTGTTATCATGTACGATCAGGAGAAGAAAAAATCTAGAGGTGCGTTTTTCCCCCAATTTTTCAGGCTTTTTATTTACACTTTCGACTTAATTTATGTGCAGGTTTTGGATTCTTATCATTTGAAGATGAGGAGGCGGTAGATCGTTGCGTCTCTGAACATTTTGTCAACTTGAATGGCAAACAGGTAAGTTTTATTTAAACTAAACTAGAACATTCCTTTTTATATTTTCATACTTAAAAATGTCTTATCTCAATGTTTTCATAAATGGCCTTATTTTAATTTTTTTTTACGAGTTGCGATGTTATTTGTGAGCATCGATCTATTTTCAAATGATTTTATGTAAAATATTGTTTTTAATGATGCATGTAGGTTGAGATAAAGAAGGCGGAGCCACGTGATGGTTCAGGTGGTGCAAAGATGACAGACCCGGGTTCGGCCTGGGGACCACCACAAGCACCGTTGGGCATGATGCAGGGACCGAATGGACAAATGGGTGGACCGCCCATGAATTTGGGTGCACCGATGGGTCCGAACATGATGCAGAGCTATCAAGGTTGGGGAACATCTCCTCAGCAGCAAAGTTACGCCGGATATGGGACGCCAAGCGGTCCCGGTTCGTACCAAGGATGGGGCGCACCGCCCGCGCCACAAGGCCCGCCTCATCAATGGGGCAATAACTACGGAGGCCCACCGCAACAGCAAGGATACGGCTCGTATGGTATGTGGTTATCGTGTTAAGCAATTTGTTTTATTAATGTGAAATGAAAGGCAATGGAATTGTCGCAGGTCCGGGCACGGGTAGCGGAGCTGCAAGTTGGAACAGCTGGAACATGCCGCAGAATAACCAGTCGACAGGCCCATCAGGTATGTGTTGCAATACGATGGCGGTTATACAGAGTTAATCATAGTCCCATGTGTGCTGACAGGGTATATTGCAGGAGACATGTATTCCCGTCAGCAGTCCGGTCCGGGTGGTCCGACAACACCGAACGCGCCCCCGAATTCCAATACCAACTCGAAGCCCCCTTCCGATTACAACTACGGTGGTTACGGATCTTATTCAGCTGATGGGGGATATGGTGCACCGCCACGTTCGTATGGAAGCGATGCCGGATCTCAAGTCGGAGGTTACACATCACAGCCGCCCAACGCAGGTGCTAAACATTTCAATGATTATAAAGAGTGGCCCAGTTCTTGACAACCTTTTGATAACAACGCCGTCAACAGTGTGACTCCCACACATATTACGCATGATGGTTGCATTCCTCCGAATGTACGCATTTTCTTAAAATCATTTTACGAGGAATGCGGCTATCAGGCGAATAATCAAGGGCCAGTGGGGATCACACTTAAGCATGTCGGTAACATAAGTAATGTGGGTGTATGTTGTAACAGTTGGAAACGTATTGGCTTGATAGACGTGAAGAGAGGAGCCGGCCTGGTCACTACCAATTACTCTGATTAGACAGACATAATGGCGCGTCCCGTCCGCACCCATGGCACGGCACGAGACTTCACACATCAATTTTAACACTCTCTCTACTACAACAGACAGACAGAAGTGTTGACTATTTTTAAGCACCGCTCAACTTGTTAAGATATATTTAAATACTACAAACCTAGTGTAAAATAATTCAATTGAAATTTACCTCATAAAATAACATGGCATGTGTGCGGAGCATCTGCCGCGTTGCAAGTGACTGATGGCTAAAGACATCGCATTCAATCGGAACATCCCCAAACTATAATTATTAATTAAATAATATCTCTACAATGTGATTCATTTAGTTGTGTAAGTATATAAGTCGATATATGCATTTACATTTTATTAAACATTTTAAACATAAGTTCATCCTGCTCTAGTCTAATATAAATATTTCCACTTTATTTGTGAAATTTAAGTAATTAGAAAACTCCTTGTACATATATAGTATATATCTATATAAGTGTTTTTGTATTTTTTATCTAAGTTATTTAAATTTATATACATATATATATATATATATATAAATAATATATACTTGTTGCCGCTTTTTGCATGATTTAGCTGCGATTATACGATGCTATGCTTCCGGCAGATGCTCCCCCCACTGTGCCAATTACTTTCTTTCGTTTTAAGGGTAATCTTATAAATTTTTAATTAAAATGATTGTTATTATTTTAAGGCCACTATTTATAGTAAAGTATCGGTGCACAACCACAAGTAAGTAGTCTGCACTTGTTGCGCACTGCGCATCGTGCTGCCGTGCGCAACATGTATCTTTTTTTATTAAGTTTGGTTGCAATTGTAAAATTAAGGTCAGGCTGTGCCGACTTAAAACTTGATATTATTAATTTTAAATTAAGTACTTTTTGTTTTTGTATATGATGAACATTTTAGAAAGTAATTTATTTATTCTCATTTAGTTACAGCTTAGAAGACTTGAATTAATTAATTAATTAAAAAAAAAATGAAAATGTTATCTAGTATAAGGTTTACATAGTCGTAATTATTAGTAGTGATGTGGTTGTGATCAATAGGCAGCTAAACTCGAAAAATTTTAACATGTTAGACATTGTATAGACGTGTGTTGGAGCGATTTAATTAATTTTACATTCATAATAAAGAGGACATTGCACACACACTCACACACGCATACACACCCATGTATTAATTATAAGGTAATTAGAGAGTAGTAATTTGGCATATAATATATAAAACGGTGGACCAATCAATCGTCCGCCACTTTAATATGTTATATCCTCCTGGTGATTTATATATTAGTTAGAAATATTCTGTCTGTCTGGACTTTTTCCTGTGTCTATCTAATCAATGGGTAATTGGGGTTTTGTTTGTTTCTTTCACTCTATTGTCATAAATATATTTTAACTTCTTGTCTGACAATCTACATTAAGCAATGTTTGATTCATAGTACATTAAGATAACTTGTTTTCTAGTTTTAATTGTATAATAATTCCTTGGGTTGCAAAGACCAATTTAACAAAACGGTTATCAAAATATTTAAAGAAAAAAAAAAGACACATAGTTCGTGTTATTCTGGGGGTGTGACCAAACAAAACAAAAAATATATATATAACAACAATTATATTAGCATATTTTAATCAGTAAATAAAATCATTTATTCTAAAGTAAAAAAAGTGGAATTCTGCACTGTGCAGCCGCCTTATTTCAATCTTAGATAGTATAAATAGAGTTATAATAGCTTTTGGCAAGAGCTCCATTTCTGGTAGTCGCACTTGTCTTGTTGAATCACTAAATAATTGTGGGGTGGGGCGTTTGGATGCCGATTTGTTTCAATGCAATCATTTTGGCGCTTCTATGCACGTACAGTACTGTAGCGAAATATTTATTTGAATCAGAATAACCGACCAAAATTTTTAACAATTGTTTTTAAAATTCACGCCTTTTGGATTGCTTCGAATCGATCGGTCTCGAACAGCCGAAACTCGACATAACTCTTCCCGGGGGAAATTTATTTAATTAAAAAAATCTCATCAGTTTTAATTTTAAGTGGTTACAAGATGAAGTTAAAACAAGCTAGAATTTATTGTAGATATTCTCTATTTTATTATCAATTAAGTCGATTTGTCCCTACACACGCATATATTTATATACATTTAAAATAATTTTAAAATTAAAATGATGATGAAAAAATAGTTGTAATTAACTTAGACTTAATACACTAATAACAAAATGATGACTACAAATTAATATATAGTTAATTATGTATTTTCTATTTACAATATCGCGCGCTGATTAATTAAATAGTTAATTGAATTGTTAGTATTATATAATAATAGTGAAGTATAAATTTAGAACAATTTGACTGATGTACAGTAAAAAAACATACAGGATAAGTTTTAAATTAAAAGAAATTATACAATAAAACTATGATTAGGGCCTTTTTAATAAACAAAATAGTGCAATTCACTTGTGGTTTTTTAAATAATAAAAAAGATCTAGTTAAATCTGTGTAATTTTTATGTAAGGTATAAAAAAAATAATAAATTGAAAGACATTTCTGTATCCGACTCATACAACCGAGAGATAAAAACAAAAATGTATGAATTATATTTTATAAATTAATTAGTGAACAATTTGTTGCTCAAATGATACTATTAATTAATTATTACGCTGTATTAAGTTAAGTATATAAAAACCGTATTAAGTAATTGACTAATAACTGAATTGTATATCTAATATATGAGTGTGATTTAGGTATTTTGTAAATTTGTTTTTAATTGTAAGTAATTATGAATAGTGGTATCCACTGATGAACATGTTAACTATTTGGAATTATGTCTAGTTAAGTAACCCGTTACTTAAATATAACTACTGTCCCTCTTCTAACTTCCTCGTAGCCTTACACCACTTAGCTTTGTTAGTAAAAATAATAATATAAAAATAATACGGCCGGATGCAAAAATTTAAAAACCGTATAGACTTAGCTGTATATTAGTACATTTTGCACCGACCTAATAATAAAACGCATTATAATTAATTAAAACATACATATTTCTGCATTATAAATGAGAGATGCGGATAATAGACACATAGTATTTGTCAAGGTTCGAGGTCTACTTTTAGTGTAATTGTTATTGAAATGCATATGATATATTAAAATATAATAAAAGAGACCTGGTTTTCAAAATAATGTTTTTTAAGGAGTTTATAAATATTAGTGCATTTTGGGGTAGTTAACTTAATAATATTAATATATTTAGCGTGAATTATGATGTCTATTAAATTAGTATAACAATGAATACTTACAAAATATGTACCTATCATTATCTTAAATTAATGAATTCTGATAATGATTAAAGTATGATACTGAAACTTGGCGTTTATTAATGTCTTTTATCTTTTTTTTTTGTCATTATTTCAATAATATTGAGACCCTATTAAATCGATCTTTCCCAGCCCCTGGTGCCCGTCCTCTTAATTCTTAACAGAGTCCTTTGTTCATCCACAGTGACGAAGAGTCCTCCTGATCCTGCTATAATCCCATTGTATAGAACTGTGGTCAAGGGTAAAGGTTCAAATTTGAATAGTTCATCTCTCGTAGGTGATTACCCCTCGGCCGGAGGAGATTCCTACTCAGGAGGACCACAGCGAGGATCCGGTTATAATACAAACCAACAGCAATATCATCCATACAAACGATAGGAGAAACATTCATTCCGTACTAAAAAAATCTACAATTTTACCTATCAACATATTTCTTTTTTTTTGTACTAAATTTAGGTTCTCAGTTTTTTTTCTGTAATTGTTAAATTATAAATATGCCAAAGTTGACTTAATGGTATATAATGATAAGCTATTATTACAGAATAATAGTTTTTAATAATATATTTTTTTTATAAATCAATCATAATTGCTTCAATTGCAATGTTTTTTTGTATGTCTGGTATTACTTAGTATTAGATTCCAAAGAATTTCTGAATGTATTATGCTGTGTCCTACATATAGAAATAAAGTAAATCGGAACAAACGTTATTTTAAAATACGATCATTTCATAAATCAAGGTAATTTTATTTATTCATTTTTATCGATTTATTAATTGAATATATTTACAGGTTTTTATCAGTTTGGGATCCAAATACAAAAGTAAGTCTTGTACATAATTAATTCTAACTACTAAATATATTTTCTTCCCTTTATTCTGCAGAACATTTTATTATAGTAAACAAATTGTTTGCATACAACTTCGATATGAACTGCGAAAGTTTTTCTTGTTTGTGAAATCTTAAGCTAATTAGTTTGATAACCAAAATTTTTAAAACAATTTGGTTGATTTGGCAAATAAACTAAACTAAAACAATTTAGTTAGATCAATGCATATTACAAACTAAGATCTATTGATATAAATGAGTAACTAATAAAAAAATTTTCTTGAATTTAATTTTTCATAGATAATTATCAATTACATTTTTTTATATAAAATAACTAGATTTTTATACTCAAAACGCAGAGTTAGTTAAAAGGTTAAATTGTTGAGAGAATAATATAATTAATTTATCACTCGAAGGTTACCATTAAACGCATCAAAACTGAGCAAAAGTGTCCTATTGCATTTGTTGTATTAACACCAAAGTATGTGTAATTTAGATGATTTATTATTGATTATTTTTCATCTTACAGTATGCATTTGATTTATATATATATATAGATGTATTTATTTTGGAAGTTGTTACGCCACTGAGTGATGTTAACTTCAGGTCAGTTCAAACACGACTGAGTATAGCAACTTTATTTTTCTTCAAACCAAAACATATGCCGATAACTTCAAACCATTCACGATTTGGCAACAACGATTTTGTAATATTTGTATTGATATTAGTGAATAGTGTTTTTGTATATCATTGAAAATTAAAAAAACAAAGAGAACTGTTGAGTGAAGTGGGTGTAGTCTTTAAAAATGCTAGTTTTAAAACATTACATAATTACCTTGATATTATTAATTAGTTTCTTTTGTACTTATGGTTAGTTAACTAAGAAATAAATTAAATAAAGAAATATATTTATTAATTACATTTTAGGCTCTATACATAAAAATCTTCGATACTTTGAAATGTTACACGCTGATGATTTACAGCACAAAGTTGTTAAACGTGGCTTAAAAGAAAGCAATCATCCCTATAACAAAATAAAGGAAGTCAGCTTTAGTACTTTAGGACGTGATTTTCGATTAATTTTAACACAAAAACGTGGAGTTTTGCATCCGAAATTTAAAGCTTATTCTGTGGATAGTGAAGGGAAGGAGACTACTGTCCATTTAGGTTGGTAAATAATATATTAATAAAATTTTGTTATTAAATGTTACTATGACGGTGAATCGAAAATAATTTATATTTTAGATCACGATCAGTTTTACGATGGGCGTGTTTTCGGTGAAATAAGTTCCCATGCTAATTTACATATAGAGGATGGTGTTATGACCGGCTCAATACATTTACCGGAAGAAACTTATCATGTTGAAGTAATTTAAATTATTTTAATATATGCAAATAATCTGCTTGCATGTAAACCAATAATATTTTAGTTGGCGAATAATACACTTATTAAAATCATTCAATTTTAAGCCTTCATGGAGACATTTACCTGAATACGACAATCGTTCAATGATCACATACAAATCATCCGACATAAAATTTAGTTGGGATCCAGCCAATTACAAACCACGTGAGTTTGCCCCTAAAACATGCGGATATGTTAAAGAAGGTATGGAATTAGAAGGAAACGATGATGAAGAAGATGAGGAACCAAACACATGGACTGAAAAACACAGACAAAAGCGTCAAATAGATCAATATGAATATACTCCGACCAAAACAAGATGTCCTTTATTACTTGTTGCCGATTATAGATTTTTCCAAGAAATGGGCGGCAGCAATACAAAAACCACTATTAATTATTTGGTTAGTAAATATAAATATTTTAATTATAATTGTTGCTGGAATTTTATTTTTTAGATTAGTCTAATTGATCGTGTTCATAAAATATATAATGATACCACTTGGCAAGATCGACAAGAAGTCGATGGATTTAAAGGAATGGGATTTGTTATTAAAAAAATTGTGGTGCATAATGAACCGACTCGTGTTCGTGCCGGCGAAGCTCACTATAATATGGTGCGAGAAAAATGGGATGTTAGAAATCTTTTAGAGGTGACTTATAGCTACAAATGATTTCTATTGTTTTAAATTAAATTTTTTTATTTAGTTATTTTCCCGTCAAAGTATGAATAAGCAGTATTGTTTGGCGCACTTGTTAACACATCAAACTTTTAGAACAAAGAGTTCTGTAGTGTTAGGGCTTGCTTATATTGCATCCCCGCGTTCTGGTTCACATGGAGGGATTTGTACTAAGGGTTATTATTTTTATTTTTATTTTATTAATCCTATTACTAATGATGTTTATGTATATACTAACATAAGGCTTTAATGGTGGCAGGTCTTTAGTCGGGAATATAGTCATAAAGATTTCTGCTTGGCTCATCTCTTCACCGATCTTAAATTTGAGGGTGGTATACTCGGATTGGCTTATGTAGGTTCACCACGTAGAAATTCCGTTGGTGGCATTTGTACACCAGGTGATTACAATATTGCTCTACTACTGAAATAAATTTAGTGGATTTTCAAAATAATTTAACTAATTTATTTAATCCGTAGAATATTTCAAAAATGGTTACACCCTGTACTTGAATTCTGGATTAAGTTCGAGTCGCAATCATTACGGTCAGCGTGTCATCACAAGAGAAGCTGATCTTGTTACAGCACACGAATTTGGACATAATTGGGGCTCTGAACACGATCCTGACATCCCGGAATGTTCCCCAAGCGCTAGTCAAGGTGGTTCGTATTTAATGTATACTTACAGTGTCAGCGGATATGACGTCAATAATAAGGTTGGTTGTATTCATTAATTTATTTTATTGTTAATAATTAACAAACAACAAAACCTATCAAATTAATTAAACTATGCAACAAATGTTAATTTGATTTATTTGCAGCGTTTTTCACCATGCAGTTTAAGATCCATCAGAAAAGTATTGCAAGCAAAATCTGGCAGATGCTTTTCAGAACCTGAGGAAAGTTTCTGTGGTAATTTACGTGTTGAAGGTGATGAGGAATGCGATGCCGGATTATTGGGCACTGAAGATAACGATGCCTGTTGTGATAAGGATTGCAAATTGAGGCGCAATCAAGGCGCTGTGTGCAGGTACATTTAACGATATTAAGTTGTATTAGTTTGTAATGGTACTTTATAATATTTTAGCGATAAAAATTCTCCATGTTGCCAAAACTGCCAGTACATGCAAAAAAGTGCAAAATGTCGAGATGCACAATACGCTACATGTGAACAAGAATCGCGATGTACAGGCACTCAGGCCGAATGCCCCAGAAGTCCACCTATGCCGGACGGCACCGATTGCCAAGAGCGAGGAAAATGCAGAAACGGCAAATGCACACCTTATTGTGAAACGCAAGGCCTGCAAAGCTGCATGTGTGATATCAGTAATATTTACATGCATAAAATATATTATAACTAATTATTAATATCACAATTTTAGTTGAAAATGCTTGCAAACGATGCTGCAGGACAAGCATGAATGAAACGTGTTTCCCTGTGGAACCGGCAGATATATTACCTGATGGAACACCTTGCATTCAAGGCTTTTGTAATAAGGTAATAAATTTAATTTGAAATTATTTTTTTAATAATTTAAATATTGTGTAGGGAAATTGCGAGAAAACAATCCAGGATGTAGTTGAACGTTTCTGGGACATCATCGAAGACATTAACATAAACAAAGTGTTGCTATTTCTTCGCGACAATATTGTTGGTACAATTGTGCTAGTGACGGCTTTGATATGGATCCCTGCGAGTTGCGTTATAGGTTATGTTGATAGAAAAAGACGCAAAGAAGAATGGAAGCGACAAGATTGGAGACACAAAACCGACTTAATACATCCTTCTGACAATCGCAGAATTATTCATATTCGGGTTCCCAAACAAAGACCAATGGACAGACAAGCACCTACTAGAATATCAGAATAATTTTATTTAAAAATTTACCTAAAATATATGTTAGGATACAAAAGTAATTGTTTTTATTTTAAAAATTTAATTGTTTTTCAAGTTAATAATGAGTTGTAAGTTTGAAGGACCACCAGATATCGAAGAAATTAGCTTTTGTTTTAGAAACAATCGATAAAAATTTGCGAAATTTTTCTGAACATACATTTTATTGTTGAATTTCAGCGTTGCCAGTTAAAATGCGTACATATTTTGAACTAACAATTTTAGTTCCACCTTTTTGTAGATGGCGCTGTGATCGCTCAAAAGCGATTGCAGCAGCGTCTTTTAAAACGCGGATTTTTTTTTAACTAACAATAATTTATCAGTAATTGCGAGTTTTGCCTCAACTTTTTATTCCCTGGCGCTGCAATCGGTTTTTAGTTTCACTTTTTTCCGCTAATTTCTGTAGATGACTCAAAAAGATTGCAGCGCCATTGGATAAAATTCGGAATTTTTTTGAATCAACAATAAGTTACTATTAGTTCTAAGTTTTACCGCAAATTTTTATTGTCTACAGCTGCGATCGCTTTTTTCTTTTCACCTTATTTTGCTAATTTTTCTAGATAGAGCTGCTGCGATCGCACAAAAATGATTGCAGCGCCACCGGCCAACATTCGGACATTTTTTTAACAATAATTTACTAGTTTTGCCGAAAAATTTTATTTTGTGGCGTCTAGATAGTTTTCTAGTTTCACCTTTTTTGCGATCAAAAACGGTTGCCGCGACACCGGCTAAAAATGCGGAAATTGTCTGAACTAGCAATGGTTTACCATTCATTTCTAGTATTGCCGCAAAGTTTTAAGTTTTATTTTCTCTACTAATTTTTAATGGTGGAGCTGTTGTCGCTCAGAAACGATTGCAGCGCCACCAACTTACCAGTAGTTTCAAGTTTTACCGCAAAATTTTACTCCTAAGCGCTGCAATCGGTTTGTAGTTAACTTCTTCGCTAGTTTTTCTAGATGATGTTACGATCGTTCAAAAACGATTGGAGTGTTATGGGTAAACATGCGGAAATGTTTTGAACTATTAATAAAGAACTCTTAGTTTCGAGTTTTGGCGAAAATATTTATTCCCTGCCGCTGCGATCTTTTTTTAATTCCACTTTTTTCCGCTAATTTTTGTAAATGGCGCTGAGATTGCTCAAACACGATTGCAGTGCCAATTGTTAAAAGCGAAAATGTTTTGAACTAACAATAAAGTACTATTAGTTCCATATTTTACCGCAAATTTTTATACAATGGCGCTATGATTGTATTTCTGTTTTATTTTTAATTTTTAAAGATGGGGTTGCTATTGCTAAAAATCGATTGCAGTGGCACCAGCTAAAATGCAGAAATTTTATGAATTAATCATAAATTACTATTAGTTCGGAGTTTTGTTGCAACTGGTTATCCCATAGAGCTGTGATTGTTTTTAGTTACAATTTTGTAACTAATTGTATTTGCATGACGTTGATGAAATGCTAAATATATATTATTAGTTGCGAAGTGTTACGCCTATGGATGCGTAGTTTTTGTTGGAAAGCAAATAGACAACAAAGCAATTTAATTTTTGTTGCTTTTATTATATAATTTTCAACAATTTCATCGCAGCTAATAATTGTAGAATTTTTTAATTTTACCTTTAACAGCAATACAAGTAATAAAAAATAATAAACAGTTTAACAAAAATGTATGAAAAGCATAGCTTGCTAATTTCACGTTAGTTGCTGCAACCTTTTGCACATACCTGCATACTTAGTTGCGGAGTACAAAATTATTTTGTCATATATTTTGACAATCATCAACAAACATATTTTTAAAATAAGCTGAATCACGAATTTACAATATTACCAAAATGGGGTCCAAAGAGGAATGGTGTGCCGACAAATTATCAAAATTACTCAATGAAGATTTAAGAATATCAACACTGACGGAAATCAAGGATCACTTTAGCGAAATATCAAACACAGAAGCAACACAAACTGCAGAGTTATTAGAATTACCATTAGTTTTTGATTGTCTAAACGATTCGAATAAGTAAGCACTTGATTAAATAATACATTTATAATTAAAGTTGATAAATCGTGCAGGGAACAAGTTGATTTGGCTTGCGAAGTCTTATCACTATGCATGGAAAAATTGAACATTGCCGAGACGACGACACGCTACAGCATCCCATTAGAACGAGCCCTAACTCATCCAAATTCCGGTGTGAAATTAATGGCTTTGGACGAATTGGCACGCATTTTAAAATGCGATGTGACTTTGAAAAATCAAATGGTATATGATTTAAGCAAGCATTCGTTATTTACCAAAGTAATTCAGTGCATCGGAGATGCAGACTTAAAGGTTGCTAGTGCAGCTTGTACAATCGTTACCAGTTTTGCGGTCGTCAACATCGACGTTGTTTTAACAGCACCTGTTATAAAACTTGTTAAAGAGGTGATGGACATTAACGAGGTTGTGCGGTTGAGATTTTACGAGGTACATTTTTATATACAAATTATTTCAATTGCAACAAAACTTTTTTAAATTTAAGGTTCTTATTGATATATGCATTTATCGCAAGGATGCTCACAATAAAATTGTCTCAACTGGACTTTTAAGTCCTATGATAGAAGAAATTGCAAGCAACGACATATTGTTGCGCTTGAACATTATTGAAATGTTGTATAAATTGGTGGAACGTGACTATGGATATGATTATTTAGAATCTGAAGGATTCATTAACAAATTATTTAAGCAGTTTGTTGATGACGCAGATCCAATATTTGTGAAGCTTTGTGAACCAGGTAATTAGTAATTGATATATTTGCTCTAATTAATTCTTGCAATTTAAGGTATTTTAAAATTTTTTGGACATATGGCTCATTGTAAGCCAATTGAAGTTTTCAATAAGTATCCGCAAGTCATTGATCATGTTTTTGCTAATTTGGAAAGCTCCGATTATACAATTTTAAAAGTATCTTTAGAAACTATTTCTTACATTTCGAGCGTCGATAAATCTGTTTTGGATTCATTTGGTATTGACAACTATAATTCTATATATACATTTTCTAACCATGATGAATTTTAGTCAGTAATAAAATGATTCAAGTAATAAATACAATATCCGAAAAAATACAGACGTATCCAACTCCAGAGAAAATACAAATATTAACTTGGATGGAAGAATTACTCAACAATCCCACAAATGAGAACAGCTCGAGTATAGCTCGTAAATGGTTTCTAGCATTTGGTGTGAATCCCATGGAGCTTGTGATGCATCATGCGAGAAATCCATTTGAAGAACTACGTCTGGCAGGATTGGGTGTGCTGAATTCAATCAGTTTGCATAAGTGGGGACATGAGGAAATGAAAAATACTCCTGGTATTTAGTTACTAATAAACATCGATATAAATATAATTTAAATTGTTTTTAGGGCTAATTGAATTTCTTCTGGATCGAACTGCTGAAACAAGTAAAGTTTGCAAAGACAAAAAGTATCTTATAGTAAAAAATATGTATGAGAATGATATGGGCGTTTTTAGTCATGCTTCTAAGACGCAGTTATTGGCTTTCATTAAGGAAGGCCCGCATTATGTTCACACAGTAACGGAAGTAGCTGTTGAACGTTCCGAATAATTTTTATCTACTTATATTTATGTTCAATTAGCAATAAAACTAAAATATTTTGTAAACATGAAAATTTTTTTGAATAAATATACAATATTTGGCTCATAATTGTGGACAACATTTCTTACACTTATGCTATATTGGTTTAAATTTTAATACGCCTGAAGTTGACACTGTTTGGAGGAGAAATCTTCCATCAATTTACTGGTTGCCAGAATTGCCAACATAAAAACCAAGGTATGAGAACTCAATTGTTATTGGCCGATTCCACAAGAATACTTTAAGTTCGTGTGATGTAGAGGCGCTGCTTGCGGTTTTGATCAACTGGGTGGGGATGGTTGTTGCCATGACAGTGTCTGTTGGTTTGTTTACATTCTATCATTTTACATTTATTGTTTGTTTTGTTCGCATTTTTTGTTGTTTAATCAATTTCATTTGTGAATTTTCACCAGTTTTGTGTGTTTTTTTGCACAAGTTAGGCAACATTGTAGTAGAAATGTAAATCCTACATGTTCTTCTTTTAAAAATACATGTAAAAGTTTGTTAATTAATAATTTAGTTTCTACCCATTGGGTGGGATCAAATTGCGAATTAATTCTCTTCGGATTCAATTTTAATGCAACTTGCTAATTTTGTAGACGGCACGGAGGAGACAAAATAGAATTAGTCCCAATTGTTTTAAATACCATCCCTATCAAAGTTTTAGCAGGTAACCTTGATATGTCAATAGTAAGGCAAGTGGCAGGTTTTATCAGCAAAAATGTACTAAAACAATTTAATTGTAAGCTATGCCACATACATTGCTTAAATAATAAAAATTTAGATATTGAAAATGATTCCTTTATCAATTAAATGTATAAAAAGAATATTCAAAAACCCTGCCTCGACATCTACAATATTGCAGGCCTGTCTTTATAAAAACTTTAATCCAATGTAATAATATAGTAAAGTATTTGTTTGGCATAATAGATGTAAAAACAAATTTTATAGGTAGGGCTAAATTTTTTATAACGAAAAATGTTAATTGTACTTTTATATGTACACATACGAAGAAATTATAGATTTTATTGTTTCATACTTTGTTGAATTAGTTGTTTGTAATTATTTTAACGGTGAAATATTACAATATTTAATGATTTATTGTGGAAACAAGCAAAAAAGATTTATGAAAATAAAGTTAGTAAAAAATATATTCTGTTTACCTTTGCAACAAAACATTTTAGTTCATGGATACGTTCGCTTTTAAGTATTTTTCTGCAAATGAATTAATTTTCTTAAAACGATATATTTTTATTTAATACTTTTTTAATTCGATTAGTTTCAAAATTAAAAATGGTTGTATGTAAACTGTTTTTATTTTATTATTTTTTAAATAAAATAAACAATTACATAAAATTGTTTTAAAGGCTAAAATACATTACAAATAATAAATTCCTCCATATTAGTTTACGTCCATATTATACAGATGGCGCAAAACATGGATTCGGAAATCGAGTGAAGTTGCCTTTCTATATATTGATTTTTCTATGATAAAAACATTGTGGGCCATGTGTTAACTTTAGAATTTTAACATAATTTTATTAAAAATGCAGTTAAAGGACGATAAAAGCAAAGTGCATTTTGATATTAAGGCTGTGGAAAATTTCCTTATTAAAGAAAATAAATTCATCACTGATATATTTTCAATTGTTGCATTTCCAGAAAGATATGGTAAGTTAACCTAAAAATCCATATAGCATTTATCGAATTTATTCATTTTAATCATATTTAGATGAAGCAAGTGATGAAGAGGATGACGAAGATACGGAAGAATCGAAAATTCCTCAGTTGGCCAACAAAAAATCTCGAGCGACTTGTATAGCTGACCTCCAAAAACGACTTGGCGATTTACACAGCAAAAAGAAATTGAGTTACAAGGAAAAAAAAATTAGGAAAGGACTAAAAACCAAACTGCAGAAGAAAAAGAATAAGGATAAAAATGCGCAGGAGAAAATGGTTCGTGCACAAAAAATCATCGATAAAGTAAAAGATGTTAAAAAAGAAGAAGACGAACCGACTGAGAAGAAACACGAATTACCACCGAAACCTGTTTACAATAGTGAGAATAAAATGGTATTTTCGAAAATCGATTTTACCGGATTAGGACAGCAAAAGAAAATACACAACGTTAAGAAATTGAAAAAAATTAAAAAGGAAAAGGATCCGAAAACTATTCTCGAAAAATTGGAGAAGGACAAGCAGAAATTGAAGCAATTAGAAGCCGAGGGCGAGGTTGAAAAAGTGGCTTTCATCAAAGAGAAAACGGCTTGGAAAAATGCTTTGGCAAAAGCTCAAGGTGAGAAGGTTAAAGATGATCCTTCATTGTTGAAGCGGACTGTTATGCGATTGGAACAACGGAAGCGGCAGAGTGCAAAGAAATGGGAGAACAGAGTTGATGGCGTCAAGAAAGCAAAGGATGAAAAACAGAAAAAGAGGACAGATAATTTGGATAAGAGGAAAATGGAAAAGAAAAAGGGTAAAATGAAGAGAGCTGTTAAAAGGGGACGTATTATGCCGGGGCACTAATAAATATTTCTTTATTATTAATTGTACCAATAAAATTATGTTTTTATACAATTTTTTGCA